>JAKTTT010000039.1:0-213233 GCA_030581615.1 Alloascoidea africana | reverse complement strand
GGCTGTCACGCGTAGCGGGATATTCCCGTCTCAGCTTAGCTAAGCTCACCCGAAGATTCGACTTAGCAATAGTATATAAGGACATCCATATCCCCCTATTTAGAAGGTAGTTCAACAAGGATTTCTATACTTTGATTTTGATATTAGCTTCACGCCAATATCACTACAGGGGTTCAAAAAAACTAGAATCCATAAACAATAAGTAGATAAAACATGAAAAGGAAAAACCAAAAAAATCATATTCTACTCTCAAGTTTCATAGGTCCAATCACTAATCTTAGACATGAATATGCTTTTAACAATGGACCAAAGTGATAGGATGAGTCAGATTTCCCAGTTGTCTTAACAAATTGATGAACATCTTAGAGTAATCAAGATGTTTTGTACCTCCTCACACGCTCAAAAACAAGAAATTAATTTGTTTACAGACTATATTAATGTTTTATTTCACTCATTCACAAAGTCCGATTATCCATCCAAGATGATTTAGAGTTTTCTACAAAATACAAAAATCATTTTACAAACTCGCATATTCCCTCAAAGAAATCAAAGTACCGCAGACAAAGGTATTGGCAATACACAAGGACAAGAATGAAAACTAAAAATGTGCTAGACGGTTATGAGTAGAAATTTATTGTTAACGTGTAAGCAAAGCAGATCCAACAATTGGTTGTTGATCCAGGTTTCTAAAGCACTACAAGATGCTTAGAAGCAGGTTTGGGAAGAGCAAGAAAAAAAACATTGTTTAATCCGAGTAACATTTACAAATAGGTTAGATTTGTTCCGCAAAGCATCATTCATATTCATATTTATTTGAAGTTTTATAAAAAAAGTCTTACATAGTTTTTGATCGATGATGTAAAATTGTACATCAAAAGTGCAGGAAAGGAAGGATACAGTTGAGAAATCTACAGTAAGTATGTTTTTGTAGACAAAATTATGGTGAGCAGAAAAGTATCTAACTGTCGTTGTAGCGTGTGGCTAGAGTATTGATAGTGAACATCAGTCAATTGGAAAGGTTTATCGAGGAGAAGAATGTAGATATGATTTCTTGTTCTTCCTATCTAAGGAATGAATGCACTATTTAAGTAATTCTACTTGTGCTAACGATAGATTATACATGATGATCATTCAAGAAGCCCCTATCTTCTTGAATGATGCTCTATGAGGTTTAAGAGCATAATAATAGGAAATAGGTTACTTTTAGGTGAATAAAAGTAAATAGGATGTGACCATGTCTGTCACATATTACAGTCGTCGTGCTTTCAAGTTTGATACAATTGATCAATTGACCAAATCTTAAAAATCATAACCCTTTTGGTTTCCCAAGAATCAACAATCTGAATGAGACGTACTAATAGATTATATATTCCCCCACAATTGATTCACATAGTCATCTCTACAAACAAAAATCATTGGAGAAAATGTTGAAGTTGTCAAAGTCAAAAAAGTTTGTGGCAATTGGAAAGTAGTATGAAAATTGTGTTCTGCAAATCAAAAATGATTTTTGTTAGAGCTAGCTGTAGCGATATTGGCGTGAAGCTAATATCGAAATCAAAGTATAGAAATCCTTATTGAACTACTCTTCTAAGTAAGGGGATATGGATGTCTTTATATACTATTGCTAAGTCGAATCTTCGGGAGGGCTTAGCTAAGTTGAGACGGGAATATCCCGCTACGCGTGACACTAGCTAAAATAAAGATATACGAGTAGAAATGTCTACCGTCGTTGGACAGATTAAAGATTTTGAATCAGGATATTGCGGATTTGAGTGAGATAATTCAAAACCTTCAACAGAAGAAATCAGATAACTTGAGTTTTCTTCTCTTTCCCAAAGATTATTCTGTTTTATACATTTACCTATTGAACGGCTAAAAATTTTACCAATTTTTTTTAAATGACATGTATAGTGTAATGATATTGGCCGGGAGCTAATATCACAATCAAATTATAGAAATCCTTATTGAACTACTTCTCTAAGTAAGGGGATATGGAGGTCTTTATATATGCTATTGCTAAGCCGACCTTCAGAAGGTCTTAGCTCAGTTAAGACCGACATTTCCCGCTGCGTGTGATACTTGAATGACTTAACTTTTGTATTCGTCATCCTAAGATTTCAGCTGTTACATTGTGTATTCTATATATTGAGATCATGAGCCATTCTTGGAAGAGCAAATTATACAGGGACGATATTCTGGGTTATTAGACTAGCATATTAGTTATTACAGGATTTGACTCCCCTACCGAAGCGTAATAGCCAAAATCCAAGTTTTTGTGAGATTATGCAAAGGTTAACATGGCTCTACAATTGGTCTGTTCCTGCTTTGTTCTTTAAAGCTTTGTACTATCCTTAACGTTAAGGCGCTTCGATTTTCTTATGATCAATTCGATAGAGACGCGTTTGTTCATCCTTTTGACAAAAAACATTTGATTTTTGAGAGCGTTGTCTAAGTTCTGAGATGTAAAAAGGCTTTTCGCGAATTGCGGTTCCACTGAGGAGAGCCTTGGTGTTCTTCCCTCCTTTGGCTTTTTTACTATCAAACCCGACTTTCCCATAGCTCCTACATATCTACTATATTGCACTTGGTCTTGAGCCTACTTTTCTTTTGGTCAGCCATTTATGAAGACCAATCATAACTCATTCTTCAACAATGTTTCGAGCAAATAGAAACTCATTTTGCTATTAATAATGACCGGTTACAAGACTAATTGAAATACTAGAGGATATCTTCTGCTGAAAGAAACCGACGACAGAAAATTGTTTCATATTAACCATTTTAACCCGTGCACAAAATTGATTCAATGCTCAGAAAAGTACTTATTATCCGCTCGGCCTACACACAACACCTGGCGCTTAAAGATTCAACTTATTTTCTAAACTAAACTCCCCCAGCATTGCAAACTAGAAAAAGTAAATATGTAACTAGAAAAATTGGATTGTAATGGTTGTTCAAAAAAACAAAAAAGAATAACTATTGACTCGGCTTCGGAAGCCATTGATTTGATGATGTTCGTGATCACTTTCTATGGCAATAAGAGATCCAATTATTTTGCCGTGGAGAAGCTGAAAAAATTGGCACCAGAGGTATCGAGGGACTCTTCTTTGAGAGGCACAGGAACCTCGTCAAAGATAAGGTCATGGGACTACTACTGCCTCTCAAAGAAGAGTGGAGCGATGGGCTCGTGTCGGATGAGTCCTACACGTTCAAGTCCGTTTCGGCCTACACTCTCAAAGAGAAAAATCGGGCCCTCTCAAAGCTTGATGAACGTTTGACAGCCTCGGCCGCCAAAGATCACAGCGAGACGCAAATCAATCTTCGATAGGGCCTGGGTTTTCTTTTTTAGAGTATTGACCGCTACCGATTTGAATGTATACGACTTGTCTGACACCAGTCCATCGTTCCACTCTTCTTTGAGAGGCACAGTAACCTCGTCCATGACCGTGTCATGGGAGTAGAAGAGCGGGACACTCTCTACAACCTTTATGTCACCAGGTCGTATTCTCGGGCCTTTGAAAAGCATCCCTGGGGTCCAGAGTCGTATCGCAGACTGGAGCGCACCACATGCCTTCCAGAGAAATGATTCCAATCGACCTTTCCATAGCCACACTTCCCGCGTTACACTGTGTAAGCAGGGCGTTCTCATCCAGGCTCCTAAGAGGAGACCGAACCTCAGTGATGGCCCGGTAGCCTACCTGAAGCTTGGACAACAACATCGCCGTGTAGTAGGTCTTGGCGCTTAGGAACACTTCAATAGAGGGCCTGTGTACTGCTCCATTCATACAACTCAGACCCCCAGAAAGTTATTCAGGGGTGAAGAAAACCGACCAAAGGATGAGATTAGCGCCAAAAAAGAAGTTCAATTGGGTGGTGTAGAAGTTACAAAGATCTTGTGATGAGTTGAACGTCTTTTATATGCTTTCTCTGGAAATATGCAGGGTAACGCCAATCGATGACTTTCCCGCTTCTCTTAGAAAATACGAAGGTTAGTTATCATACCTCTACTATGAGAACCACTTACTATAAAAACACAAGTCAATTAGCCAATTCATGCGGTTCAGTTACCTCTCCTATAGACTTCGCAGTTAATACCTGACATGTGCTTGACTTAATCACAAGGCCAATCTGCCAGCTGTACCATACTACTCATAATTATCCCCAGATATCTGTATTTTGTATATCCGAGTTTGAATAATCGATCAGTTGCGAAAATTGAGTCACTTTTTTGATCTCCTCAAATGTATAATCTGGGACTACAGGGACGAGAAATGGCCTGGCGCTCAGCCGAGAGAAACAGATCTGTTTCCTCAAAACTCGTTTATGGCAACGGGTCAAGCCACCATTATCCCAACCTAACTACAGATCGATATCCTGTTGTTGGAATTGGCAAACCCGCAAACATCACTCTCTTCCAAAACGTAGGCACGGTTTGCTCAATTTTTAGAAATGATAAGTCTAGTTGAAAGTGTTGGCACTAACTTCCTTTGAAATTTAGTCTATTACAAATGTTTGTCTATACACTCCCCATGTTGAAAAATGAAATGAATGTGGCCCTCTTGACACAGCAAGTACTTTTAAGCAACAACGTTTTGAAAGAGCATGATGATATTTTAGTAAATACGGCCCAAATCGTAACAGAAGCATTTAGAGCCGCTTTCAACAGGAAAAATCTTATCTCGGAGCCTACTCTTCCAACAACTATTTTTTACAAAGCCGTTCTTCGAGGAATCAATTTGGTCTCGCAACCTTATAGAAGATGTTCTGCAATTGCAGGAATCCTGATTTCTGAAACTCCGTCAAAGTTGAATTTGACACGCTCGATTAAAGATTCTATCTCAGGTTTTGAAACGCTCTTGTTAGATTCTGTTATTCAAATTTTTCAAACCCGAACAACATATTTGGTTTCCGCTGTCTCACTTTTGGGTCTCGGATCATGTTTCACAAGGTTATCAAGTAATGCTGTGAAGCGAATGCCTCTGAAACAGATTCTTCCCGAGTTGGTTGAGTTAGTATTCATTGCGAAATTCGGTTTCAACGGCGGGTTTGTCATCCGGGAATCAGCAATTCCTCAAAAACTAAAAGCTCGACTTGAAACCCCCGTTTTGGCAAACCTAAGCTCTCTATCGTTTTTGATCCAGCACTGTATTCTGGGCTCCAACTCCTACTTTGATGAAATGGATGAGTCTCTAACGAGATTGTTGTCCTTCACTGAAGATTTGGAGTTTATCTCTTCCACTTTCCATCGTCAGAATCCACAGACTTTTGAATCGAATCAAGACCTGTGGCACTTACTATAACTGACTGTATTCTCCCTCATGATACTCTTCAAAGGGTATGTGTCCTTTTCCTTACATTCAAGTCGAAACCTGGTATTCCAAGTCTTCCCCCGGTTCTACCTCACAATTCTCCAATCCCTTTTCCATCTACATTTCATCGTTCATAAAATAGATACCGCCGGGTTTTCCGCTTACAATTTTGTCTACTTTACTGCACTTGATGGACTTTTGGAAACTTCGACCCCGTCTGCTGAAAATTTGGGTCGTATGATTGCAAACAACTGCCTGATAAACATGGGATCCGAGATTTCTACAGCGGCAACAGCTGAAACTTTAAAGGCGAGCCCTATTGAACGTGCAAAACTCGTTTTTGTTCTTGATTATTTTGAACACCTTGTGCAAATTGCAGACCAGGAATTTGTCGATTTCCAGATTCTCCCACTTGCAAACTCTTTGCTTCGACCTTCTCAGGGATCAAAGCTTGACATGTCAGTGCTACGACCCATAATTGAGTCTGCTCACTCCGTCATTCTTGCCTCTTTCTCATGTGTCAAAAACGCACAGGTAAATGCAAAACTTATCCCTGATTACCTGCAAACGGTTCTCGAGTTGTTCCCTAGTGTTCTCTCCTCGGATCAGTTCATTCTCGCTTTGGAATCAATCGCAAAGGCAATATATCCACCTTCCCCAATCTCCCAGATAAATCCGAGTCTTTGTGATTTTTACTTCCAAACGCTCTACGCAAGGGCAACGTCGGGTCCAGAGGTGACTGTTCTGATTCCAAGAACAAAACCAAATCCATCTGCAATGTATAGACCTGGTTCTGGTGATGAGAAAATCCTGGAACCACCAACTATTCGTGCTGCTATTGCAGGAGGCCTTATAAATGCTCTTTGTTACTCAGACCCGCGCGAATTGAACAGTTGGCTGGACAAGTACTGGTTACTGGTGTCAACCAACGGTGGTAGTAATAATAATAGTAGTAGCAACAAGTTACTGAACAAACAGGAGATTGAGTTTGTGAAAGAGGAATTATGGAGAACAATTTCGGGCAAATTTGATATGCATCGTGCAAACGTTGGTGTTAAATGGTGGTATCGAAACATGGGTGGCTCCAAATTATGATATCTTCTCGGACTTTTTGTGTGTACTTTACGTATGGACCATTTTTGAACTTGGTTTGGTTTCCGTTGCTGATTTATTCATCTGTCTATCTGCCAGAGGAGGGTCGAGTTCCACTTTTGCATTTTAAAATTTGGGAGGTTTTAAGTATGAAAAGAGTATCTGATTCTGGTTGGAAAAACCTGAATCTTTTTCTGATTGGGATTACAAAACAGAGTAAAATGGTAATAGAACTTTGTCACCTCTGGTCTAAGAATATCTCAATATAACAACAAATTAGTATAACTGCATTATGAATAGACTTTTCCTCGATTTTGCTTACTTCACTGTTGAAGTCAAGCAATGCTATATAACGAAATTGAAACTATAGCAAAAACAAAATTCTCAGATAGTTGTTTCAATCATAATAAATGATCTATCCATTCATGATGTTTTGCAAAACATCAATGCCTACCAAGATAAGTATCGACTTAGATGTGATATTAATTAAAATTCAAAATTCACTATGAAATGTCATTTTCTGTTTTTTTTACACAAAATCAATTTCTAAAACACAATCAATAAAACAAAATTCAATAACTAGAACAATGCGATTTGGTCTTGCTCCTTCACAATACTAGCAATAATGGCTTTATCCCGCTCCTCAAACAGTTCCACAATCTCATCAAAGTCTTCTGGGTCCATCTCCAAACTCACAGTGAGACGCTCGTAGATATCTTTCTCTTCCAAGATGCTTGGACACGTTTCGTTATACTCGGCCATTCCCAAAAGATACTGTGGCCAGGTAGGAGGAATCGGTAATGGAAGTGGAAGCTCTGGTATCGGTAGCGGTACCGGTATTGGTATCAACCATCGGATCAGCAGTCTTACCAGCATATTCGTAAGCCTTACAATTGTCTGCCAAGCGAGTGTCCCTGCCTGTCCAGACCGTTGAAGAGCAGCTGGCAAACTCGAAATAATCCTTTGGACGGCTTTGACGGCAGAGGCTGTCAAACGTTCATCAAGCTTTGAAAGGGCCCGATTTTTCTCTTTGAGTGTGTAAGCGGAAACGGACTTGTACGTGTAGGACTCGTCCGAGACGAGCCCATCACTCCACTCTTTCTTCAGAGATTTCGGGACCTCATCAAAGATGAGGTCATGGGAATAATACAGTGGTATATGTTCTACCACTACTGTATCCACCAAAAACTTCAGCTCCATCCGTCGATCTGAAGGAGAAGCTGGATACAGTGGAACCAGAGGGATCGAGGTATCCCTCGAGCACTGGCTGGCCTCCATATTCTTGGAGGCATCAGCCTTGCACTCAAAGATTCCTCCTAGTTGTACCTCTTTTTTGAAAAAAGGTGCCAATCTGAGTACCTGGCCTTTATCTCGGGCCATGGAATAGCAGATCGGTGGGTCCTGCGTATTATCGCAGATGGGCGTTGCCCACATGTCTTCCAGAGTGATATTTCCGAAAGACATCTCGGAAACCACCCGACCTGCCTCGCATTGTGTGAGCACCACACCCTCCTCCAAGCTTCCCAGAGGAGCCCGAACCTTCGTGGTGGTTTGGTATTCCACCTTGAAGCCGGAAAAGGGGAGGTCCCAGTCACCGATAGGGGCACATGCCTGGTCAAAAAAAGGCTCTTCAATCTGACAAAGTGCATCATCCGAGAAGACCTTGCAGTATAGTCCAGGGACCTCGACTCTCTTGACGGCCGAAAAAATGGCAAGCGCTATCGGGAGAAAGATTCGAAGATTCATCTTTTAGTTGTAAAATGCAACAAGTATTGAAAAACAAGTAGAAAAGTAGAGAAAGACTAGTGAGAAAAAGATAAAGCTTTTTTTCCCCTTCTTTTCCTTGGGTAATAGTGGCTCCTTTTATATTCACAATCTTCAACAAATGTTTTTTGTCTTAATGAAAAAAGTTGTGAATTTGGGTTTCTGTAAAGACAAAGAATAGATATTTCATTGTAAATAAATCACTCTAACTCAATAAACTCCGTAGATTTCTTGGTTTTAAACATAATTTGTGATAATTCTTTCACTGTCACTTTTTGAATGAAGTATTAAGGTTTTCTCCTAACATTAGAGTTATATCGTGATGATGGAAGAAATCATTGTGTAAAAGAACAAAAAACCCTGATAAGTTTCCAAAAGTATTCTGGACATCAAGTAATAGATGGAACTTTATTGTAATGTTCGTTGTTTTATCATTCAATGGGCTTCTCGGAGTCCCTTTGTTGTTCACCTGTCATAAAAAAACCTTATTTTCGGGGCTTCTATCATGTAGACAGGAATACCTTGTTTTTTTTTTAGCAGAGAACAATGGTATTTGGGTTAAAGATTTCAATTATACAAAGCGTCATCATTCTGCCAAAATTAAAAAAGGCCATAAATATAAAATTTCTGCAAGATTTGATCATTGTTATAATAACGGTTATGAATTATCAGTAACGGTTTAGTTACTCTCAGAATACTGGCTCCTGTTATTTCCCCTATCTTTGTTTAATCACTTAGAAAATTAACCTTCCTATTTTTTTTTTCTATGTCCACCGGCGTACAAAAACCTTTCATTCATCAGGTTCAAAGAGTGGGATACCGGACCATCACTAAAGTTTTGTCTCCGCTGTATAAGCAATCTAAAACAATAGTTTCGCAGTGTAGTGGGGAAAAGTGTGGTGAGTTCAGATTCTAACATACCTAGAATTTTTAAGCTCCAAGTTCTCTGTACAGACTTAGAGAATTCTTTTTTGAGCATTGAAAAAGATGTTGCGGGTTAAAGTATACAATTTGAAAAGCTATGCATTATCATTTTCAAGATATGTTCTATTCTCTTGACTTGTAAAACAGCTTCAATTCTTAATAATAATATAAGTTTTGAGAAGTACCAAATCGAATGTTTTTGTCCATATTTCTTCAATTCTGCTTTCAAGTTCGGTAATATAAGCCGTCGCTCCGGCTCTCTTTTTCAAATAACAAAGATACTCGATTGGATTTAGAGACCGATAGAGCCATGTTGATGCGGTGATATAGTGGCTTGTCAACCCATTTTTAAGTCTTCTGCTTGAAGTCGTTGTTTTACTGGCACTCTACTTTTTCCACTTGTGTTTTCTTTTCCACAAATGATTCTACAGAAACGGCCATGTCTAACTATTATCGGTTATCTGCTGTTTAATCGTATAGTAACACTATGCCCCAGAGCATGGAGACCCATATCATCACATAAAAGCAGCTATATTTCCCCAACCTCAATCTATAATTATTTTTTTCGGGTGTTGTTGTAGACTGCTATTGACTTATGTACCATTCGGAAAATCATGCTTTACCCTTGTGTAATGATATTGACAGGGAGTTTAATATCACAATCAAAGTATAGAAATCCTTATTGAACTTTTTCTCTAAATAAGGGAATATGGAGGTCTTTATATATGCTATTGCTAAGCCGACCTTCAGAAGGTCTTCGCTCAGTTCAGGCCAATATTTCCCGCTGCGTGTGACAAAAATAGACTCTTTTAAAAGAGCGTGAAAAAGCACCGAAAAAAGAGGTGTTCCTATATGATTTGCAGAAAAAAATCCAAGACACTAATCATTCATATCTAAATTAATGATACGAAATTTCTAGCTTCAAATCTTCAAGGCCAAACTTGGACTCTACTCCTCAAATCAAATCCTCTCTCACAAAATTTCCCAAAATATTTAGACAAATACGTTTGTGCATTACTTCTAACCAAGGATCTTGATCAGTAGAAGTACTAAACATTTAAACCTCACCCTGCTAACCTATTCCTAAGGACAAAAGTTGATTTTTTTCTCCCATAATAGAAGTCGACAGTCCGGGTAACACACTCAACAATTACCGTTTCTCGAATGCGCTCGTCCAGCCAGGATGCTTTTATTCGCAAAGCGCAAGACAAGAGAAGCAAAAAGCCAAGAATACAAGTGAAATGTCTTTCCACACATCGGATCCGGCTCCACAAAACGCCGTCGACCGTTCTATTCCCGAATTCCCAGCGGCCGATATTCACGATGAAGACTCTTATTTTCAACATTCACCTCCACCCCCATATTTAGACTCGCTTATGGAACAAGTCCGATCCTTTATACAGATTCACAACCAGAAGGAATCAGTCAGGAAGATTGCGCTTGTGACTTCTGGAGGCACCACTGTTCCTTTAGAAAACAACACTGTTCGATTCATTGATAACTTTTCTGCTGGTACTAGAGGTGCGACTTCTGCCGAGTATTTTTTGGAAAACGGGTATGCTGTGATCTTCCTACATCGGGAGTTTTCACTTTTGCCGTATTCCCGACATTATTCACATACTACAAATTGTTTTTTGGATTACATGCATGAGGATAAAGAGACAAACTCGGTAGTTATCGATTCTAAGTACCAACAGGAAATGGTCCAAGTGCTTCGAAAATATCAACATGCTAAACAGAATAACCTTCTTTTGGTCCTGCCTTTCACAACCGTCAACCAATATTTGTACACCCTGCGTGCCATCTCCCAACAGTTGGAGAAAGTGGGTCTCCGGGCTCTTCTTTATTTGGCTGCAGCAGTCTCTGATTTTTTCCTCCCCCACTCGAAAATGCCGAAACATAAGATTCAATCTTCAGTTGAGCATGGCGGTAGTGGTAAACTGGTCGTTGACTTGGAACCCGTGCCGAAATTTCTGAGAAGGGTGGTGGATCAATGGGCACCAAGTGCCATGATAATCAGTTTTAAGCTCGAAACAGACGAGGAAATTCTCGTGAAGAAAGCCCGTTTTGCATTGGAGAGGTATGGACATCAACTAGTAATTGGTAACTTGTTACAAACGAGGAAGAAAGAGGTTATATTTATCACTGAGGATCCCAAGGAGGAAGTGATAAAGTTAGAAGATGATGAAGTTGGAAAAGTGGACATTGAATCGATAATAGTCCCCAAGATCATTCTCATACATGATGAATGGATAAAATCCCATTCTTGAAGGGTTGATTCTCTCATGTCCGAGAGTTTTATTACAAATGCCATTTGTTCACATTTTTTTTTTCACTAGTAATTTTTTTTTTTTTTTTTTTGGTGAACAAGCGGTTTTTAAGGGAATAAGGATATAAAAAAAGTAATAGGATATTTTATGAATCATGCAGACTTTTTTCATAGACTGATGAAGGTGTTGTGAAATTTGTATTGATCGAGATGGATATGCCATATAAGAGGATCGACGGGAAATGCCGAACCAGTATAACTAACTGAAAAAAAAAAAGTAAAGCCAAATCACAAAGCTAATGAAGAACTATACCGAAATCAATAAATCAAAGAAAAATAAAAATAAAAATTGCCAACCAAACAGATCATAAAATGATGATGATAAATGAAAATGATGAATGCATCTCCGACCTTGTATAATGCTTAGGTCTTCGTTTCATTTTTTTTGTCATTTTTTCTGGATTTGTCGTAAACAAGACATGTGAATATGTCAAATCATAAAAAGCCGTATACTGCGTTTGTACTGGGACATCAACCAAGAAAGCAAAGCAAACAAATAAACAGAGAAGAACAGCTGGGCTCATAAAACTTTGGTGGTAAGGAAGTACTGATGTAGGTTCTCATCTGGAATTGCCTTCTTCATCGCTTGCATTTCCAGTATCACTAAGACTCAAAGTAGGACTGCTTTGGATACCCTCACGAGTACTCTTCATGTTCATCAACATGGGGAATTGGCGGTACAATGAATCCGGGAAGTAGGAATCATTACTACTGCTAGTTGATTCTGCAGGATACTGGTAAAACGGAGCTATAGCATCGGGACTGAGAAGTTGAGAAGGGGACTGTGCAACTTCCTCGGTTAGAGGCATTGAGTAAAATTGGCCTTGAGATTGATCTTGCAAGAAACGCTCGCGCTCTTCCTCTTCGCGCAAAGGTCTAATACACTCTCTACCGGCTTCAGTCCTAAAATGTCTTCCAAGGGCATCTGCACGGGCAAACTTTTTCCCACAACCCCAGGGTTGACCGTTGTTGAGATATCCAAAGCATTGAAATTTTTTCTTTCCCGAATGGAGTTCCTCATGCCTTTTGCAATCATGCTGTCGAGCAAAAGCTTTCTGGCAAACGCTACACACGAAGGGACGCTCGTCGGTGTGGGTTCGTAAATGAGAACGTAAATTGTATCCCCTGGTGAATTTTTTGTCACACAGATGACAGGCGTGGATAGAAGGGTGCTTTTGGGTGCGCTTGCTGGGCCCGCTGGGAGAG
This sequence comes from Alloascoidea africana, assembly GCA_030581615.1. NCBI lineage: Eukaryota > Fungi > Ascomycota > Alloascoideomycetes > Alloascoideales > Alloascoideaceae > Alloascoidea > Alloascoidea africana. The sequence continues at coordinate 200,612 of JAKTTT010000039.1, read as the reverse complement.
GCCAATTCCAACATGTAATTGCGATCCATCGAAGTGCTCCTGAGTCTGTTGCCGTCGCCGGTGCTGTAGCTGATGCTGGAGTCCATGATGGGGCCGGCAGACACGACCCTTTTAGCTGGAGAGCCGTGGTCTGTGGCAGCCGAAGGTTCGGGCCGCAGCAGGCCCTGGTTCCGGGACGGGTCGGGGCTGGAGGGCACGGCGGCGGGCGCAATGGGGCTGGCGGTACCCGAGCCAGCGCAGCCGAGCGAGCCTCCGGGTGTCAGCCGCTGGGAGCAGGGCGAGGGCATCAGGGCGGCCGTGACACTTGGCCTGGCTGTGCTGTCGACGGGGCTGTTTCCTCGAGAATGTCTTGGCGACCGGCCGAAAAGCGATCCTCCAGCTTCGCGTCCCCGAGATCGCGAGGGCGAGCCTGAGCGCGACCGCGGCCGTGGCAGGGCTCCCGGCGAGAACGACCGCGGCGATCTGGGGTGTTCCCGGTACGCTGGCGAGTATGTCAGCGATGAGATGCTGCCGGCAGACGAATGGCGCGAGTGTCGAGGCGAGTGCCTAGGCGAATGTCGAGGTGAATTTCTGGATCTTCTCCCCGTAGCTTCAATTGACCAGTCAAAAGCCATTAACGGAGAGTTATTCGCACTGGGAATGGGGTCTCGTTGTGCTAGGTCCTCCGTCTTGTTGTCTTCTAGTAATATTGTAGGAACCGACATGTGCTGTTTACTACTCTGCTGGGGTCCATCGTTTAGCGATGGAACTTGGTACGAAGAAACTACAGCTTCTGGCCGATTGTTAAACGGTGTGAATCCCACTCCTTGATCACTCATAGGCGCCGGATCATCAAACAACGGCCTCAGCCCTTCAACTGTAGATCCGTGGGAGGTCATTGAAGAGTCTATGCTTAGCTGAGGAACCTGTCGATTGCGACTCCGGGGTTGAGAAGTAGACAGCATAGCGCTTAGACTGAAACTGCCTTCTACGTGTTCCAGTTGCCCGTGCTCTTCAAATAACGTTGCTCCAAAATAAGATTCTCCAGCGAGGACTACTGGGCTGGACGAAACATCGTGCGTGGTCTGGGGAAACAACAAGGGCGAATTGCTCCCCGAATGTAGCGGCGAGGCCGACACTATCGAGCTGGAATCCGAAAGCTGAGTTCCCGAACGCCGCCGGCCTGTTCCTGAAGATATATCAGGCACCAGGAGGTCGTTCCCCGCGCTTGAAAAGTCCATCGAGATCGGTAGAGACATTGAGTTGGGCTCTAATGAAGGAAAATCTTGCGGTGGTGGTAGAAGCTCTTCTTTGATACTTGAAAGATCGTTCACGTTCACATTCACATCAAAGTTGAAATATGGAGCCCTTGTCTGGTGCATGTCCTGATTGTTTTGGTTGCGAGCACCACTGTCCAACTCGCCCATAATGTTGTGGTGTTCAAGATTGTGATCAAAGCCAGGGCCTGATTCGTAAAATTGTTGCGTTTCCCCCGATTCCTGAGAAAGCTGGTTTAAAGAGAGAGGAATATCTCCAGCATAGCCTATCGTGCATTGTTGATTGTGCTGAGAATCCTGTTGCTCATGGTTTTCGCGCTGTTCCGTGGACTGGTTTAAATAGCCTGAGTCTTGAGAATACTTGGAGAGGTTGTTTCCGCGTTCCATACGTTACAAACCGGACACAGGAAACAACGACAGAAGAGAAAAAATAGGGGAACCTGGAAGATGAATGACTTCCGATTGGGAATAGGGGGCTGGGTGGGTTTATACTGTGTGATTTGTATGCACTGACTGACTGACTGTTTGTATGAGAAGCGAATTTCTAGGAAAGGACGATAAAAAACTAAGATCTGATGACTTGGGTCGGACCGAGTAAGGACTCTCAATCGCGGAAAAGGGGAACAAGCTTCGAGGGAAGTAGCCGTTGAAGGGTCCGAAAGCTGTTCGTGGGGGCTAAGGCTGGCCGGAAGGGCTTCGGAACGAGCTGTTCGTGATGGCACGTAAGCGATTGTGGCGGTTAAGTCGGGCGGGTAACCGCAGCGGTGTCACTGAACGAGGCGCAGGCTGGAATCGAAACATCGAGAAGCGAAAATACGTAAATGTGAAAATGCGAGCAGTCCGTCAGACGAAGGATCTGGAGAAGATCTCGATGCCCGGGGGAGGCCTTGTGGAGAGGGACGCCTCGTGGAGCCGTGCCTCATCCCAGGCCTGGATAGGAAGCACGCTCTGAACCTTCGCTGAAGGCATGCCTGCCGATATCGTGCTATCAGTATGTCCAGGACTGGAGCGTGAAGAAGATGAAGATGAGTGAAAAGCCATCTGATGGCCGCTGTCTTTCTCCAACACCCCAATTCCAAGCCAGAGCACCATATCTCGCCAGGCCGAGTCAAACAGCTCCGCCGGGCCAATCGCAGCAGACAGTGGCCGCCATATGGCAGCCATTTCGGCTTCTGGCCCAGACGATTATTGTCCATAGACAATCCCACCAGTGCGTGTGGATATCCTTCTCCTGTGGCCCATTGTCGCCAGCCACAATGCTCTGTCTCCTCTCCGTCGCCGTCTCCTGCTCCCTCGTAAACACGGCCCCGGAGGTCTTGTTCTGGCTGGGGCTCTTTGTGTGCGGCCTGTATGCTGGACAATGCACCAGCACCTGGCCTGCCCACAGACCCATCCATCCCCAGGAAAAAAGTAGAATATATAAAGTTTGGGTTCCACCCTCCGTTTGTTCTCGTTTCCCCTTTCCCCTGTCATCCAGCAATCCAATTTTTCTCCTTATCACCATGACGTCTTCTCTTGTCGCAAGGGCCTCTGAAATTGCTGAGTCATTCAATGTCTCTGCGGATCTTATCAACCAGGGCGTGGCCCGTTTCATCGAGCTCGCTGAAGAAGGTCTTGCATCTGATGAGAACAAACGAGGATTGCCAATGATCCCCAGCTTTGTTACTCACATCCCTACAGGTGAAGAAAAAGGCGTCTTTCTGGCTGTAGATCTTGGAGGCACAAATTTCCGAGTCTGTTCTGTGACGTTAAATGGTGATAACACCTTCCATCTGACACATGTTAAACACCCTGTACCAAAAGATTTACTGATTGGAACCTCATCTCAGCTCTTTGAGTTTTTTGCAGAGAAAGTGGACCTTTTCATCGAGAAGCACCATGCTGAACATTTCCAATCCCGTTCGGGAAACAAGTTGAAACTCGGCTTCACCTTTAGTTTCCCTGTTAGCCAAACTGCATTGGCAAAGGGCACTCTTCTACGTTGGACCAAGGGCTTCAACATTGATGATACTGTTAACCAGGACGTTGTTGCTTTGCTCCAAACCGAACTGGACAAACGCAATGTTCCATGTGTCGTTTCTGCTCTTGTTAACGACACTGTCGGTACATTAATGTCTAGAGCCTACTCCTCAAGACCTGAGGATGGCAAGACCATAATTGGCTCAATCTTTGGAACCGGAACCAATGGCTGCTATGTCGAACCAATTGAGAACATAACAAAATTGGACCCCAAGGCTGTGCCTAAGGGTACCAAAGAGATGGTTGTTAACACCGAATGGGGCTCCTTTGACAATGATTTGAAAGTTTTGCCCAACACCAAATACGATGAAAACATTGATAAGCTTACCCCCAATCCCAAATTCCACATGTTTGAGAAAAGAGTAAGTGGAATGTTTCTTGGTGAAATTCTACGACAGGTTCTGGTTGACCTGTATAATGAGCATCTCATCTTTCAAAATGTAGAAGACATGGGCGAAAAGTTTTTCAAACCCTGGTCTCTCGATTCAGCCTTGATGGCAACAATTGAGATTGACGACTCTACAGATATGAGAATTACAAACCTCATTCTAAATCAATCCATCCATATTCCTACCACTTACGAGGAGCGTCTCGTTATTCAAAAGCTTACCCATGCAATCTCAAAGAGGTCAGCATACCTATCTGCAATCCCTCTAGCAGGGATCTTGATAAAGACAAAGGCTCTTGAACAAAACGATCTTGTGGACATAGGTGTCGATGGAAGTGTTGTCCAATACTACCCAAGCTTCCAAAGCAATCTTCGTGATGCTCTAAAACTTGTCAAACATATTGGAGAAGAAGGTGAAAAGAGAATCAATATAATGGTCGCAAAGGATGGTTCGGGTGTAGGTGCAGCTCTATGTGCTTCTGTTGCCTGATTTTTAAAACAGCAGTAGCTGGGACTCTCCCTTAGCATACAAAGAAGTCTATTTTTTATTTTTATTTTCAAGTATATGAAGTAAACGATAGTTGTTTAAATCAATGAATGTTATTTTGGTATAAAAAGTCTAATAGCCGTAAGTTTTTTGGTACGACAAAAGTGTCATGGCATTGTCTAGTAGAGGTGTAACCCGGATTAGGGAGCTTTATATGATGTGCTCAACACAAATCCACAGTCCCAAACAATCAAAGTGAAAAGCAGAAAAAAATGGGCGAGACTATAATATTATTCTCATTACTATTTCTCGCTGTCCTGTTTGTTCTTCTACTTCCTGTACTTTCAGGAATTGGTAAATACAAGTTGGGTGCTGCTCCTACCTCACTAACAGCAGGTACAAGTCAACTTGACAAGAAAAAGCGGCATGAAAAGGAACAAGAAAGTACAACTTCTTATACATCTGGAGCAGCAGGAACAACGAGTGATACACAAGAGTTTTATCAATATACGCCTTTAGATACATCTGCTTCGAATCTTCAATCAGTAGAACATGGATATGGGAAGAGACACAACCGATTAGTCGATTCTCTAAAAGAACAAGCTCAAGAAAAGATTCACAATATCCATTTGCCAACAGTCACTGCTGATCAACTTCCCTTGAAATTTCAACCTTCTTCTGAAATGCAACTGAAATTGCGAAAGTCTGCAAAAGGAAGAGCCCCAGAACGCATGCCTGAAGGGTTTGATGCGACTGATAAGGTAGATGTGACCACTTTTGATTATGATCTTGATGAATTAATAAAACAAGAGGAGGAAAAAGATGCAAAGGATGAAATGGAGGAAAGAAACTATTTAATGAAACAGAAACGTGAACAGGAAGATTTAGTATAAGCTTTTGCATATTGTTTCTCTATGAGATCAGAGGACAAACCTTTTTTTTTTGGCACTTCTAAATCATTTTCATTTTCATTTTGATTCGCTAGGTTATTGCTTTCAATTGTATTAATACATGTGCCCCAAAATGCTATGAACAATATTCTTTCACTCTATATTTTATGTTTAAAGTGTTTCCCATCCTCCAGTGTCAACTGAACCCTCCAGCTTTCTCGATATATAATTCGGAACATCATGCTGTAGCCAGAGTGTTCTGGTCATATACTCATATCTATCCTTCTTCAAAAACAATGGGTGTCCTCGTTTCATCTGCTCATCCATCTCACCATGAATGTCAAGATACGGAATTGGGTAAAAAGATCCATTACCGTGGTACAACAGCACTATGGCGCAATGCTTAGGAAGCAAAAACATTCCAAAGCTATTATGACAATCGTTCTCATAGTGCAGATTGCATTCGCCTTTTTTCTTTCCCAAAGGTGTATGTTGAAGACGCATCGTTTTCCCACAAAAAAGACAGATGGCAGGATCGTAACTTATGCCTGTTGTGGACCCATAATATCTTTTATAAAACACTTCTGTAAAGTAGTAGTCCAGTCTCTCAGGCAGGTGGATCAACCGTTGAACACCGGGATACCGGAAGGTCATATTCAGACAAAGACTGCCTCTTCCTTGTCTACTGTATTGACAAAACTCGCTAATCCGTCTGCCCTCATAACTTACAGGAGATAAGCAGAGCGAAAGCATCTCTGATAATGAAGGCAAGTTCAAGAACGAACAAAGACGGTCGGCCTCAACCCCTTCATAATCAAGGTTATCATTTGGATCGTAACCATCTGCACATCGAACATAGCTCCAAATTGCTGCTTTCCTCAAGAATGGAGTAATAGCTTTGAGAATAAGTGTATAAAAGCTTGTAATAAGCTCACTTGACTCGCTGCCTTCGTTCAACAAACGATAGTCTTCTGGTTCAGCATTCTCAAGGAGAATAGCACCCAACAGACAAAAAAACCTGCTTGTTGTATTGAGAGTGGAATTTTCCAGGTAGGTTACACAAGGCAGATCAGTAATAGAAAGACCATTCTTCATCCTTTTGTGTTTAAATAACTGTTGAATCAGAACTGTGGTTCTCTGAAGAATTTCACCCAAAAACAGCAGTCTTAAAATCGTGTTAAAATTCATGTCCATCTCAGGGACATAGGGAACCTTTACCAACTGTAGGAATTGATCTGTATCCAAGACCCTATCAAAGAAATAATTGGATGGTAAACCCAACAATAATTCAACGCTTTCATCAAGAATAGATTTGGTGCTTGTCTGTAGAAGTGAAGGAAAACCTTCAGTTGTAGCCTTTCCGGAGACAACGAGTGCTATCCATGTTAAACGGTACTCATACAACGTTCTCAGATACTCGATCGTGTGGTTCGGGACCTGATCGAGTACTAAGCATCCAAACAAAGTTGTATATGTCGTGCCCCGAACAGAGATTTCCAGTGCATCTATTGTGTCAGCGATGAAAGATGAAAGTGAAGAATCATTGATAATTTTGCTTATTGAATAGTTCTTTTTGGAGGAGTTCACAATGCCTACAGTGAGATCCAGATTCTTCATGACTTCGAACAGCGTAGCGCTTCTAGAAGATCCATTTCCAAACAAAGCTTCCTCGTTGACGCTTGTTAAGGACTGTCTTCCTGCTATTATTAACCCATTACGGACATTTTCTTTAGCCTTCTCGAATGCCACCGCTTGGGTTTCTTTCGGCATCTTGCAAAATTCCAAGTTCAAGTCCAAAGCTTCATACCAATTTCCAGTAGCTTTAGGCTTGAGAAATTCATCAAGTTTACGACTGTTCGGAATCCAAAGAGAAGGGATGAAAACATTATTGAGTGATTTGCACAGTGGACATAAGAACTCATTACGCTTGGGGTCTTCCGGTATTTTTCTTGTTATTTGAGTCGATCTGGGTTTCGAGGAATTGACGTACTCTTCAAAACACGAAAAGTGCATTCCATGACCGCAAGTAGTTAGGACCGGCCGGCTTTGGAAGCTTGCTTTCTTGCCATTCTTCCTGGGGAAACCAGGACCAATCACATGTCGTTTTTCCATTTGTTGTCCGTATTGCTTCCATTTATCAGATCCTTCAGTTTCGTATTCTTGATCAAATATATTGGAGTCCAGATTAACGCTGCCACCAAAAGTGTGTAGAAACCAATATTCGTCGTCAAATGGAACCTCTCTAAACACAGAAGACTCCGTAATATGGCATACAGTGCCAAACACATCTTCTCCTCGTCCCACCATCTGGCATAAAATGCACCTTTCTAACTCATCGCCATCTTTCATATCGATATCGCTATCAATCTCTTCCACTTCGCTTTTATTCATCTCAAGAAACATGTTTTGTTTTTTCTTAAAGTCGGCCATAATCTGTTCTCTCCTCATCTTTGCAAATAGCTTTTTGCGACCTTTTACATCTTCATTTTCCATTTCAGGCTTTTGAGTCGCCAAGAGCTTTTCATAATCAATACCTATGAGGTTTTTCATATCTTGAAACGCTTGAGGTCCTTCTAATTCTTCTAGTCTTTTCAGAATCGCCCTAATCTTCGCATGGAATGGGACCATCTTCTCAAACTCAAGAAATTGGAATAAAATTATCATCAAAGATGTATCCGAACTGTCCAAGTGTGTCATGACCTGTGCAAAACTCAAGCCTTCTATGCTAGCGTTTTCAATTATCGATATATGGATCAAATGAAGGAGGAGATCTAAAATTGACTCCGTTTTTGAAGAGTCTTCCTGGTAAGACCATTCAAGGGTAAATCGCAAAAAGGAAGCAAAAGCTAATGACGCTGTAAAAGTAGGAAGCGATTCAAATCCTGTCTCTTGAAGTGAAAGGAGCTTAGGCACTACAACCATCTCGTGGATTGGCCCACCCGTTTTCTTACACATACGCTCCTTCAAGATCTTCTGACATGCCTCTCGCTCATTCGCAGTGAAATGGACAAAGTAAGGGTCAACTTCATCAAATAACTCCTCATTAAGCTTATAGTGGCCATGATCAGTGGTGCCTTTTGGAGGAATGAAGACCGCAATTTGTTTGAAAATCAATTCAAAAGTCTTGTCGCAAATTATTTCGTCCGGGAATTGCGAACATAATGAAGAAAACTCAGTGGATCCTAAAGAAAGCCTGTGGATAATTTCTTTTCGAACGTTCAACCTTTTCCTTTCTTGATCTTCCAATAATAACAAATTATTTCGCTCCTGTAAGAAAATGATAAGCATTTGGAGCAACTCTTCCAACATATAGGTTTGATGAGTGACATCATATCCATTTTCACTAAAATTAGAAAACTCTCCACAAAGCCAAGATGATAGCCCATATCTATCAATAATTGTTGTAATAGCCACATTCGGTTCAGCAATGGATAAGAATAACTGCATCAGATAAATGTCTCTCATGTAGCTGGTATCGCGGAGTCTTGATTGTTGATATGCATGCATCTGAGATCGAATTGTATATCCATTTCGAACCCAAAGACCAATTTTAACTTGAGCCAAAAGGACTAGCGTTCTCAAAGGGTACTCGAATATTAACTCCACATCCCCTTCTCTTATGATTTCAGTAAATAGAATTCTCTTCATTTCTTCAGGTGACGTGACAAAATTCCCATATTGAATTAGCCATGATAAAAACGTGTGAACAGGATGAAGAAAGCTGACTTCGGCTTCGTGTACTCGAAAGTCGATGACAGTCACAGGTGATGCCTCTATGTACTTTGATAGCCTCACTTGTTTATAGTTTGGAGGATTGGAGATCTCTGTATACTCAAATCGTTCGTAATATTCATTACCACATAAACATCTTAGAATATAAAAGACTTGGGATATTAGCAATGACCGTTTGTGATCATCAACAAACTTTTTGGTAGAAGACGCTACTGATATCAGAAATCTGTTCACCAGTGTCATTGCTCCAAAAACGGAAGCATACTCATTCGATTCGTACTCAACGTGTTCGTGTATTTCTCTTCTAACAGCACAGCTACCGTTGAATAGAAGCAGAATATCGCATACTTGAGCTATCAAGCTTCTGCTAAACATATCAGGAGAGCGACCACGTCTAATAACTGTAGATACATCATCCAACACCTGGGTAAACTTTCTATTCTTCAAAAGTGCAGGTAGCAAGGGAAGCTTGACGTCTACACCTTGGGGTGAAACAACTTCTCCCCTTGTGAAAAATCCCATGATCGTTGCTAACATACTAGTGAGGTATCCGCTTTTGGCGATAGAAGCCGCATTTGTATCTGCTTGAAACAATTGTGGAGTAAAGGCGCTCAGAATATTCAACTCTGGCTCACGATCAGAAAACAAAAAGAGTTGGATTAGTTGGGGATAGATATCCATAAATTGCCGCGCCACAAGAAGTTTGTAACCTTTATGGTACAGTAGAGTCGGTATGTATGTGTCAATAAAAGTGTTTCTGATGTTCTTCCAGAACCTGATGTCAAAGTACAAAAAGTACTGCAGTCTTGATCTTGTACCTTGTTCAGGATCAAAGTCACATTTGGCGCAAACCTCTGGGGATAGATCAAACTCCTCATTGTTAGTCTGCCAATGATCAGGGTCTTCAGACACTCGTGTGGTTTCCAGCGCCGGAATATACCGTCCATTTAACAAGCCATTCAATAGACATGATTTATCTTTATAAGACGCGTAAGTTGATTGTCGTAGCATTTCTGAGCCTATTCTCCACGGTCGGCAGAAGGATATACAGATAGATTCGTGAATGATATTGTATTTTCCGCGATAAGAGTAGTATTGTAAATCTTCAAGCCAATGTATTATTTCATCGCACATTTCTTCTCTGAAAAAGTCGCGATGACTCCGGATGCAAGAAGACAAACCAGTGAGCTCCAACACCTCCTTCCGTACCAGTAAAGCCTTGACATCATCGGAAGAAATAACTTTCGCCCGGCCATAGTTGTGAGCTGTGCTTGCCACCATCTCTGCAAACTCTGAAACTTTCTCAGAGCATTGCTGGATACGCTGGACCGCGTCTAGATATTGTTTCACTTGATCATTGTATAAGATAAGAAAATACTTGTCAGTGTTGTTATCCTTGGCTTTATAAACCTCAGGGCTCAGCATTGATTTATTCGAATTTGAAATTACTGCATCCGCATTCGGTTCAGGATCCAAGATTGAAGTTGATTGTGACATTACATCAAGAACATAATCTAATGCTGTGGATATAACTTCGGTAAGAGATTCTTTGAATCTTTGTGGTATTATGGAATTGGGGTCGCTGTCATCGTTGTCACCACTGTTGTATTTGCACTTGAATCCAAGCTTCCATGCTTCTTCATCTCCACAATCACACACTCCTCCATTATCAGTAGTGCATATAGATATGACTACTTCATGGCCTTCGTGGTCTCTTTCATCGAAACAATGATGACAGAGAATGCATTCTGGTCCTGTCGAGCAGGTCCTATCAATACGTAAAGTTAGAAAAAGTCAATAGGATTGTTCTTAAAGTGCCACTTACAAGCATCTGTATATGGGTTCTCCTCGCTTCAATCTATAAGCACATGGCCTATTTTGATGATTGCAATATTTTTCTGGCTGAAGCTTCCATCTCTTCGATATTGTTTTGTCTGGGTCTTGGTGATCATCGTCAAATATCTGATCCCATCGGGAAGGTGGGTTATGGTAGGAGGGAAACATCTCCGAGAGAAACTCGCCGTTATTCGAGCAAGCAAAGTGAAGGGCCCGTCTAATGTTCAGACGTACTTTTGGATCAAACTTGTAGTCAAAACGAGGTGCGCATTCTACCAGATACTGCCGTAACCGCTTGGAGTCATATTGAAACTTTTTGGCTGGTGGCGTTGGTGTCGGACTGAACATAGATATGGATTCTTCTGAGAAGGAAAAAAAGGTATGAAAAGTATGCAGTTCACAAAATAAAAGATGCAAAGGCTGGAAGCGACAAGCAGGCCAAATTGAGATAAAGGTATTGGTGGAGGGAGATGAGAAAGAGGAAGAGAAACGTCTCAAGAGGAGGTTAGTTCAGTTTGATGCTAACCACTCACGGTGTGATTGGAGATGCGCCACTGCAAACTCTTCAGCCCTCCAGCACCAGCCAGAGCCGATGCAATCTTGAGAGATGCTGGTTTTATTGTGAGTTATGGAATCTTCTAGATAAAGTACGACAAGGAGGGATAATTCCCTTTATGGGGGAAAGAGATATCTACAGAGCAAGTCTTTTGCGAGAAAGTGTTTACTTAGAACGGATTGGACGAAATTCGGCATTCTGTATTTACAAACTAGAAGAACCCGGCCTCTGTAGATCCGTGTTTTCATAGAATTGACCTAGGTCAAAGTTATGCCATGTCATCGATAGAAGAGGTGGCAAGGTGGAAAACTTCTTTCTGTTTGCCACCACCTACCAAGTGCCCAGGATTTCATGACCCAAAAGAAAGCAGCAGTAGCACTATTCGCTTTTGCTCTCTGTCGCATTGTATCATTTGCTCTTGCTGGCAGTCCAGAGTTACTATGCCCAGACCACAATAACCTAGATGATTGCTACCCAAAGGTTTTCGAACCAACTGATGAGTGGCAACCTATTCGAGAAGGTCAGGATATTCCAAGCGGCCTGCATGTGCGGATGAATTTCGAAACAGGACAAAGAGAGGCAAAGCTCCTGGTCAATGATGTCAATGAAGAAGCTAAGATGAATGAGATGCTGCCTGAAGTGGTTGGAGAGCCCTATGACAATCACGAAACGGAAGAACAGAGTTCGAGGCCAAATTTAAAGATACCTAAAGAACAGTTAGACCTGTTTCAACAATCCTTGGATACTCTATTGCAAACAGATAGACATTCATATCTCGACGAAGACGACTTTTTGAGTAAACTGCAACTGGCATTGTCTAACTTGACGGAGTTTGCCCATGAGCTGGACTTGGGCATCTTGATAGCTGATCAGGCGCATTTCGAGCGTTTGCTTCTACTAATGGAAACCTCAGCGAATACTCCAATTGCTAATTCGATTAAAGAGAAAGCAGCTCGAATAGTTGGTGCAACTTTGAGTAACAACCCGATTGCGCTGCAAAAAGCACAATCTGTTCAGCCTATAAAGAGGATTATAGAAGTTTTAAGAAAAGAGACTGACGCAGTACTCCAGTCTCGATTTGTATATGCTTTGTCGCCATTAGTGAAAAGTCCTAAAGGAATAATAAGTTTTGTCAAAAACAAAGGAGATGGCGTCTTTCTCAATCTGTTCAAGCCTTCCACACATTCGCTGAGAATAAAGTGCATTCATGTGGTTCAAGATATATTTACTCTACTGGATCAAAAACATATAGGGCAAATGATCATAGATAATCAGGACTCGGCACATGGCGGGACAATCGGTTCGTGGGCAAATTCAGAGGCAGAAACTTGGGCCAAATTGTTACAAGATTACTTGGCTAAAGAAGATGGAATCGAAATTGATGAAAAACGAGAGATCTTTACCTTTTTGATTCACTTGAAAGAGAAATACCAGACTACAGTATCTCGAGAGTTTTTACAATGGATGGCGACAGAAGCAAAAAAGTATCCTGACAGAATAGTTAAGCGGGATGAGGATGATGAGATTGATGAACAAAGCTTTCGAAAACAGTTGGTAGAAGCCAGGCACCTCACTTTTGGCAATCCAAAAGCACTTCGGAAGGCGCTAGCCGATGAGTTGTAAATACACTAGATTAATTCATAAAGTAAATGCAAAAGGACACAGTCTATTCAACGTTATCTAAAAAGTGTGGGTCACTTTGGAGTCTTGATTTGAATTTGGCCCACCAATTATCGAAAACCTTCATCGGTACCTTTCCTTGAGCATCCACAAAGCCACTCAAAAAGTTGTATGCATGTTGCACTATCTTGTTTGCCAGAATAGCAGTATAATTTGGATCTTTCTGGGCTATATCGCCAGCTGTTACAGCTGGAACAGAAGGTGTCGTTTGCGCTTTCAACTCTTGTAGCGCGATTTCAACCTGGGCAACGGGCTCAATTGATATCCCCACATTTATGATGAATTCAGAGGGACTGTTGATATCTTCCATTGCGGAATCATCTAGCTGCCCGACTCCTGATTCTATAGCTTTATTGTTGATCTTAAAAATAGCAGATGGTTTGCCCATAGATATTCTGTTGAGACATATTGTTAATTACTCCGAAACACTCGTACACTATTCAATCAAGATGCTTACGCTCCTAGTAATCGAAATTCTTGGCCAGGCAATTGGAAATATATCAAAGCAGCATAGGTGGGATCAAGGGTTGCTTTTCCAGAATTCTCAGTAAGTATGCGAGGTTAAATCATTCAAGCAAGGTCTCTAGACGTGCCTTCGGGTAGTAGAAAAACTACTATATGGTTTATATTCGCACCCTCTTGAACTTGCAATACATATTTAGATGGGTCTTCTTGTGGAATAGCCATTTGTACTTGACCGAAGAAGTTAGAAATGATATACAAAGAGTGTGCTTTCTGCTGCTCATACCTGGCCTGCCGGAGCATATAGCGCCAAACATGGTTCGGATACAGTTAATGTGATTGAAATCGAGAAATAAATCAATGTACTTGAAGAGACACCTTCATGTTCATCTTATTCAATATTTTAGGAAAGCCCTAGAATTCTTCAGAATCGGAAGATGTTTGGGTGTTGTTGATTGCACAAGAAAACCACCATTTTCAATGATTCAAACTCTAACCATTGCTACCATTTTGTGTACAAATGGGTTGTTGAAGCGAGATACTTTGGTATCCGGATGTTTATTGGAGTATCTGGCTTGAGCATCCCATTTATTTTGCTCATGTTAGCTATTGGGCAATAAAGAAAATGTGGAAACCCGTCGTTCAAGACAATTCAACTTTTCTTCAGAGGAATATCTTTGCAAAACTTTTTTTTGTGAAGCTCTTTTTCTCTTGAGACTGTTGAAATTGGTTTCTACACTGATACAACTGCCCTATATTAATTACTGAGAACATATTTTCCATTTTCCTTGCTAAGAACTATTTCTATGCGAAAAATGAATATGGGAAAGAAACTTTGTGACATTCCAAGACAACCAATATAGAGATTTTTGTTCCGCAGATTATCAAGTTTGAGAATGGAACTTTCAGATCGCAGTTTTTTTATGAAACGAATGATTTGTGAAGAGTTCTATTGGTAATGCAATTATCTATCCGTACCAGTACAGGAATGTCTCCATAACCGACCAAATTCAACATGAATATATAAACAAGCAAGGATCAAATCACTTTTTGTTCTTTTCAAAACTTGCAAAAGCCTCCATGTTCTGTAGAACCAGATCCAATGCAAACAAGTGTCCTCCATTTGACTTGAGTGTACGGGTCAAATCTCTGATGAACTTGGCAAATTGCTTGTCTTCCTCGGGGTTTCCATGGAGCTTGACTATCTGTTGGATAAGCTCTTTAGCATTTGTAAACTGTGCAAACGGTCGTCCCAAAAGCTTTCGGAAATGTTTTAATTGTTCATAGTGCTTATCGATAAATTCGGAATCGTCAAGTTGTTTGTAAGTGTCACTGGGCTTTTCCATCACATTTTCTCCACCGGTCAAATCGACTATGCCTTCTATTTCCAAAAGGCTTCTCTTTGCCTCTTCCTCAGAAATCTCCACAACTCTCGGAGACCTCTTTTGCGTTGTGCTTGGCGTGGGGCTTGGAAAGTCTAGCCCCGGGCCCACCTTTGCTGCTACCCGGGATGAAGAACTTATCGTTCGAAATGGTATTCTTCTTCTTGCTAAAGAAGTCAAAAAAACCCTATGCATCGAGTATATCGTAGTAAAGGTCTGGAAGTATTTCGTAGATCGGGAAAGCCGAGACTTAGAAGGCAGCAAGTGGTGAATGGAGGTTCTCAAAGCACATCATCTTAAAAGATGAGGTGTACTGTAATTGCATAGGAAGAAAACCTGGCAGTTATCAAACGGGGTTTTCTGAAAGAACAAATGTTTTCTGTAAGAACTCTTTCTTACTTGAGAGTATCGTTTCTCTTTTCGATTGCTTTTATTCTGTTTAAGGATCCCGCTGCTATATCTGAGAATGACACAATCTTCTTGTTATCCCAGGCAATGGAAGTGGTATGTAATGGTTTTGAACGCGAACCGTTATTTTTGTTGCATACTAATTCTTCTCTGCTCAGCCTGTGGTTCCATTAGACAAGTATAATCCTTTGGTTGGGATACTTGCTGTTATGTTTATACTGCTCGGCTTAAGCGATGTCTTACCAATCCTCGAAAACAATATGAAATATTTCTACTCAGTTGGTAAGTACCGAGCGAAAATTAGGAAAAGAATGAACTTTGTTTATTAACATTAGAAACTAGTTCCTTTCCGAATGCTTACATACTTTGCAATCACAGGATACGCGATATTCGGGTCAAATCCTCTGGTCTGTAACAGTCTCATCTTCATTTACTGTTTCATGGAAACCGCAATAAACTTTATCATTTATAACAGGGTACAAAGTGAATTGAATGATCAGGTTTCTTCTGCTAGAGATTACTCTGGTTATGCCGATTACGAAGCTGAAAAATCTGATCACGAATCCTCTGGCGAAGAAGAGGAAAATTAGATTGTTGGGTCGGATCTTTTTTACGTTTATGTAGAGCGCGAAGCTGTGAAAATCATAACGGCAACTCATGTATTAAAAAATTTGTGCATTTGAAAATCCTTAGTGTATAATGATTAGGAAGTACCCTTTTCAGTTAGAGAAAATGCTCCTGGTAATCATTCACTCATTGCCATTGGAAAGTAACCGTCCATCACAAACTTGAAGAGTAAGTTAGTACTAATAACTCCATAAAGTACTGATCATAAAAGTAGGTCCTGAAGAGTCATGCCAAGTTGAACAAGTTTGTTTAAAATTATGCCATCCCATTAGATCCGAATTGTATAGTGAACTCTTTGCAAAGTTACAAATCATTCAAAATTTAAGTTCTTTAAAACTCAGGAGGCAAGGGCTCAGACGTTAATTGCTTTCGGGATCAAGAGTGGAACGAACGTTCATATAAGCTTATACTGCACCAGATAGAAACAAGCGATGCGATGAATACGTCTTCTTTTATGCTTAGATGGGGATGAGTCAAGTGTAGTAAGAATGATAACCACATTTTGAACAGAGATGGTTTGAATAGATGAGTCTGATCGGCCAAAGTAGGAAAGTTAAAATTAACTACAAGTAATTCATATTAAAGGATCATCCTCTACCCAATACTCCCCACAAATGGTCTGGAGTCTCTAGAGTTGGAACTATTACAGCTACAGGAAATAGAGAATCTGTTACTTCTTGAGTTTCCAGACCCGAAAGCTTTATCTGTTCCCCTTTCAGCTATTAATTCTGGTTTACTTCAAGACTTTCTTCTACGGGAATTCACTGGCATTGGATACACCGAGTAGAGTTACCATACATATGAGCTGCCCTCACCAGGCAATATTTATACAATGCTACCAGCCTCTTTATTAGTTAACATTATACGCTTTTCTTATAAGAGGAACTCTATCAATTCCACGAACTAAAGCTTTAAACCCGCTGTCTTTGTGGATAACCTCTTCATAAACTTGATTTGGTTTATTAGCAAGTCTAACGCTAATGCTTTTAATACTGACCTACCAGCCACCCGCTTTACATCACAAAAAGGCTCGTTCAACAGACAATAGACGGTTATATACTAGATACTTATTAAATCTCACAATAGAAGAGCACCAAAACTCCGCGTGTTTGAATTTTAACTTCTTTTCTGACCCTGGACGGTGTACTGAGTATAGTCAAGCCCTTAATTAGCCACACTTGTGGGCGCCTGCGTGTGGCAAAGGTTGCTGCTCACTTTTAGCGCTGGACAGGAACTTATCCATAGCAAGAAAGACTCAAATGGTACTAGAATTTCGCTTGGACCTTGCACTCATCATTTGGAGCTCAGTAGATTCTGACGAAAACAGAGGCGTGAGCCGTTTCTCAGCCCGTTTCTCAGCCCAGGGCCGCCATGCCCGCCCGTGGAGGCTGCTCCAAGCCCAGTGTCTAGCCACAATCCCGCCAACGCCATAGCTCATGATATTTAATCATCAATCAAGGAACGTCACGTGAAATTGCAAATGGCGGCCAGAAGAACACCATCGGCCAAGCGTATATAAAGTAACTGGCTTCACCAGTACCAATGCCGATTTCCTATCAGCTCCGTTCTCCTCCTCCTTTAAACTGCTAGCTGTCAATTGCAACAATGTCTCTTCAACCACCTTCTGGAACTCTTCGTCTTGGATCCAAGGCCCCTGATTTTGATGCTGAAACTTCAAATGGGCCCATCAACTTTTACAATTATGTTGGTGACAATTGGGTTGTTCTCTTTTCTCATCCAGATGATTTCACCCCAGTCTGTACCACTGAGTTGGGAGCATTTGCCAAGCTAGAGCCCGAATTCTCCAAGAGAGGCGTCAAGCTCATTGGCCTGTCTGCCAACAACTCAGACTCCCACAAGGCCTGGATCAAGGACATTGATGAGGTCACTGGATCCAAATTGACCTTTCCCATTGTCGCTGATCCCAAGAGAGAAATTGCTCTCAAGTACGATATGATTGACTACCAGGATGCTACAAATGTGGACGATAAGGGTGTTCAGTTTACCATTCGATCTGTCTTCATTATTGACCCCAAGAAGACCATCAGATTGATCCTTTCATACCCTGCCTCTACCGGTAGAAACACTGCTGAGGTCTTGAGAGTTGTCGACTCTCTCCAAACTGGTGACAAGAACAGAATTACCACTCCTATAAATTGGGTCCCAGGTGACGATGTTATTGTCCATCCATCGGTTTCTAACGAGGAGGCCAAGACTCTGTTCCCCAAGTTCAGAGTCATCAAGCCTTACCTGAGATTGACTCCTCTGGCAGCTGACAAGCAATAAGTGATCAATTGTCTTGCATTTTGTTTGGGTTGATTAGTTCATTAGAGCTGAAAATATGTATATGACTAGTCTTTTTGAATATGATTTCATGGATGTTTTGTTAAATGGCAGACTCGTAATTTGGTATCAATGTAAAAGTGCCATTCCAAAACAGTTCGTTCTGTGGCTTGTGCATGTTTCTGTCCTGTCCCATGTTTTGAGTCCTGGTCGGATCAGTCAAGCCTAAAAATGCGGCTCTGGTGTTAATTAGTCCACATTCCTCTCCAACACCCGCTAAACTAGTTGGAATCAGCTAACCTTCAAGTCTTTCGTTTTGGACCAAATTGCATATGGGCGCTCAATCATCGATAAAAGAAAACGGCTCATTACAGCCAGCTCTGGAAGAAAAATGTATTTTCGTTGAGTCTAGCGCTGACGACACCTTTCCTTATTCGCTCCACATCACGGTTGAGGAACCCTGCAGCTCGGTTCTAAACTTGGCATATGCCAAAGTCGTTCTTCACTGTTTATGGACCCTGGGACATTGCACGGTGATTGGGACTACTCTGCTGTCTGCGGTATCGCTGTTGTTAGCTTTGTGTGAGCGGTCCACAATGCTGTTTCTGCACAGGACAGCTTTCGTTGCAATTCTGATAACATTGGGATCTAGTCTTTACCACAAATATGGGCGTTTCTACCCATCTTTCTACTTCTTGTTATCAAAATTGGAATTTCATTACTGGCTCCTAGCGACCGTATGGCTCTTTAAAAGCCCTTCGATTCTGATCTTGTTTCCATATGGACTTCATTCTGTCTTTCTTATAACTGAATCCGCTGGCGGCTTCAGTTTAAAGGAACACCACTCACTTCTTCAAAAATGTGTTTGTGCTGACGAAATCGCGCTTCATATCAAACTACTGATTGACACTTTTCTATTAAGAGGACTCTCTGGTTATATTCTTATTTTCTACTTTTCCCTTTACTCTATAAAATACAACTTTTCAGCCACAACAAGGACTTCTTTATATGAGGTCAGGCTACTGGTTGATGACACAATACGATCTTCCCCTGTCCTATCATCTACACTCAGAAATGTATACCAGCAAGCAAGGGACTACACCAGGAAGACCTTCTTCAGTCCAATTATTCAATAATTGGAATCTTTTCGCCTATCTGAATCTTGTGTGATTTAAGAACTACAAGTGCAAAGTTCATCTTTTTTATGATGTGTATTATGTTGGATTTACTACGGTTCTATAAGTCATTGAAGGTTCTCTTTTTTCATCTTATCCTTCCATTCTTTATCTTTTGCTATTTTGTGGCCAAGTGTGTTTGACTGGGTCAAATCCCAGATCATCATGGAATAGCCTCAATCGAGTGAAATATGTATTATAACAATCTTTATTCAAGTGCTAAGAACGTCAAGATGTTGAGAAAATAAATTCGAAACAATGGACTCCTTCTAATGTGTCGGGGTCTAATTAAAACATAATGCTATTAGACATTTTATATACGTATTCTATAACTTTATACACAAAACTATTAATTCCTAGAAGCTGTAAATACTGGTTAGTCTATCTCTTGGATAAACATTCAGACATGAGCCAGAGAAAATGAACTTGAGTTGACATCAGAAGAGCTTTTTGGTAATATTGGTTTTCCTCAATAAATTTTCAGTAGCAGAACTGAGTTGTTCATCATTCAACATCCAAGCAAAAAGTAAAAGTCTATCAAATACTTACCGAATTAAAAAGTCGAGCATATAGTAACAGAGATACTATTCCAAAACATCAAATAAACGGTTAATACAAAAATTCATCAGCTTTTCAATAAATTGAAATAAATCGAGGTTAAAAGCGTTCAGATGGTGATGCATGTTCTATTCAAGGCTCAGGAGTCACCAAAATAGAGATGTGAAAATTTCATCATTACTGTAATCAAGAAAACAGCCTCCAAGTAATACCTACTATAAACCCTTCTGTTAGTGATTGTTCATTGCTCCTTTTTCTATAAAAGGTGACTTCTTGTTTGTTCTTCCCCTGGAGCAGAGTAAAATCATAAACGAAGAATTCCTAATTGTTCGTTTGTCCTGCATGCACTTCCTCAGTTATTTCAAAGGTTTATAATCATCTCATCTGCTCAACAAACAGGGGAAGATACTGATTCTCACAACAAATCGAAGACGTACCTATAAAAAAACTACTTCATGTGATAGATGTTGGTGTTGATATGAGATTAACATCTCCCTGCGAAAATTTTCCTTAAAACTGCCCCAATATAGTCACGTGCTGAAAAGTTTAGGGTTCGCACAAAAATTGCGAAATATGAAAGGCCATTAATCTGATGGGAAAGAACAATTTGGGGAACAACTAATGAATTGTTTACTTTTTCGACGTTGGAGATTACAACTGAATGCTACAATCTGTAGCTAGCTTTGGTTTGTAGCAACAAGTGAAGAGAGTGCACTTCGAACTCATTTCATTTTCTGAGTACAATTCTCATTTTTTTCACAGGAAATAGAATTAATGAATCAGGCTGATGGATATGAGCAATCCCTAGCACCCCTGAGCAATTTAATTTCATCATACAACATTTTTCATGACTTCATTATTGAAAAAGAGAGGATATACTACGAGTTGAACTATTGTTAGCACCTGGGGTGCTCTACCATCAATACTGACACAAACGCATGAAGGTGCTATTTATTTTCTTGATTTAGATCCAACACAAGAGCAAACTGAGCCTTGTAACTAGCACTTTCTGGGTAAAATTTCTCTAGTAGTTGTTCACTCCATTTTCCATTTCCACCCTTGATGTATGCCGGGTAATTAGAGAAAAGAGCAAGATGATGAATGGGTTTCTCACCCACCAAAAATTAAACATTTCGAAAGATTTCTCGTAATGGATTTTTCGTCCAAACGGCGTGCTACGTCACAGCTAACTAATCAGGCGCCTTTTAGAGGCGATGGCGGTGATGATGACCAGCCGGATGTTCCAGTGGTTGCTGACGCATCCGTGCTCTCAAAGAGAAAGTACGCCCAAGTCAATGTTGTTTCCTACAACCAATACTAACAATACTGTGATAGAATTCTAAAGCCCAAAGCTCGTCTAGGCGGTTCGGTAACTCCTAGTGCTCCCAAGACTGGCGGGTTCAGTTTTGGCTTGTCCAAAACAGCTCTGTCTGGACCGAACAGTCAAGGGTTGGGGTCTCAGCCCGCGCTCTCTTCAAACAGTCTATACCCTTCCATATCTCTTGGTACCACCACTTCAAGCAACAACTCTAATGAATGCGGGTATAAGTTTATTGCTTTAAATGAGCAATTCCAAGATGCTGTTGCAAAAGCTTTAAATGAGCATAAAGATGTCAATCTTTTGAAAATTTGTGAAAAATACATTGATTATCAAAAGTCTATTGATTCTGGTTCTTTGAATGCGAAAAGTACTGGCACGACGTCTTTTTCTACCTTTAGTAGTACCACCTCGAGTCCTATTGTCGCTTCTACTCCATCGGCTAAGACAGCAAACCCAGCTCCGACAGCGGCGTTTAGCTTCAAACCTCTTTCCGAGCAAGGGAAAGAGCAACTGAAGAAGGAAAAATCTTTGTTCAGTTCCAAGAATTTGGCTCCTTCTACAAAGCCTAGTCAAGAAAAGGGTTCTGAAAAGTCGAAACCAGAAACCTCTGCTGTTGATGTTCCATCTAATGAAGATAAATTGAAAGATAATGACAAGAAAAATGAACTTAAAGGACCATCTTTTGTTTTGGATAAGCCCCCGACGACGAACGATTCTCCATTTGACTTGAATGCCAAGCCTTCTGACAACAAAGCAGTTGCTAAAGGATTTACTTTCAATTCCAGCTCGAACTTTAAAAGTCCGTTTAATATTAAGCCAGATGAGAACAAATCCAAATTAGACGCAGGAGAAAAGAAATCAGACTCCCAAAAGAAACCCGAAGCTTCTGCATTGGCAGCCGTTCCTGTTGGAGACGAGAAAAAGAATTCAGAAACTTCTGCTGTTGCTAAACCCTTATTCAGTTTGACGTCCTCAGAAACAAAATCACCAGGAACTCCTGGGCCAGCAGCTCCCAAATTCAACTTGGACTCGGTACAAAAGAATTTTACCTGGAATCCTAACCAGAAAATATCATTTGGTCTTCCTGCTGCTGGTGCTACTAAGGATAAAGCTGGTGAATCTAAGGGTGCATCCTCTGAAGCAAATAAATCTGAGAAGCCCGTTTTCAGTTTTGGAACATCATCTGGGTTCAGCTTTGGTGCGTCCAGTCAAGATGGGAAAGGAACAGAGAAGAATATTGCCACTCCTGCCTTCAGCTTCAAGCCTATTTCCGCTTCATCGGAAAATAAAGATGAGTCCGAAAAGGCGAAACCATCTGAAGATAGGACCAGTGCTCCCAGCAAACCCTTATTTTCCTTCACCACCCCTTTTTCTTTCTCATCAGGAGGAACTGCTTCTTCAAGTGATAAGCCTAAACCATTCTCTTTTACTCCCGCCTCGGCCCCAGCGCCAGCTCCAGCTCCAACCACTGCTTCTCCAGCTGCAGAGACGTCTTCTGCCGGATCTGAACCCAGTTCCGAGACGCAGACCGACCTGGCACTCGGCAAAGGCCCAGGCGAAGAAAATGAAACCGCTATTTATGAGAAAAAGGCCAAAATTTACTTGTATCAGCCTACTAAGGAAACACAGTATTCTGTTCAAGGTGTTGGGATCTTGAAAGTGCTACAGGACAAAACTACAAAGAAATCCAGAGTATTGGTTCGAGCCGAGGGATCTGGAAGAGTATTGCTGAATATTGGTCTGACTGAGAAGATTACATATGGCCCTGTTCAGAAGGGGAAGAATGAAATGGTTCGGATTCCACAGTTCACAAACGAGGGAGTAGTGACTTACCTGGCCCGAGTTAAAACTGGCAAGGATGGCGAGGAGCTGGTCAAAGTGCTGGAGAAGGCTAAAACGCACTCAGAAGCATAATAAATACAGTAGATACAGTACATGCACAGAAGATAGTTATTCTAAACAAGTCAACATTTCCCAGAAACCAAAAACCACAAAAGTGGCGTGTGTACTCTGCACGTGACATTTCATCATTTTGTGGTTGCCCCATTCGTCGTCGACTTTTCTCTTTCTCACCAGCAAGCCACGCCTACGCCACACTCTTGGAACAAACGCCGCGTATTTTTAATTTATCGCTTGAAATAGATCTGATCAGATAAGGTATGTTTGTGGCGGTGCTCTCGCGCTTTTTGTGGAGTATTCCGGGCCCGAAGGGCTGAAAAACGGCGAGCGTTGCGTTAATTGGCCGGGAGATCTGTCCTCCTTCCCTATACCCCGTGGAAGCCTAGAGCCTGGCCATTATGGCGATGGACTTCACCTCTCTGACGTAAGAGCAGGCCGAGCCAGATTTTATACTAACGACTGTTATTGTGACAGCTTTCACTATGCCTTTCATCCATAGCACAAACATCACTCATGCCCAAGAGGAAGAGCCCAAGCGATTCAGCTTGGTTGCTTCCTCCTCTTTCAATGAGACTATAGAAAAGATCCGAGAAGAGCTAGAATCCGCCAAGTGCATCTCTTTTGAAGACATTGACCATGACAAGCTCGTTGAGATCTTGGAGAATTACACTTCCAACGAGGAGGAGTGGGGGAAATACGCCCTTGCAGATCTCAAGAGAAACTACACCAGGTTGGTTCACTCTTTATTTGCTGTCTTGCAGAAATCATTAACATGGTCGTTAGGAATGGAATCGAAGAGTTCAATGACAAGGCAAATTTGCTTATTCTCGTTTGGTCTCCTAATAGAGGATCGCTGATCCATGACCATGCTGGAGCACATTGCGTCATGAAAGTGCTGAAAGGAAAGCTTACGGAGAAGCTTTTTGAGGTGCCCTCAGAAGGAGAAGAAGTGCACTTGAAGAAATCTACGGTTTTGGGTGAGAACGAGGTTGCATACATCGCTGACAACATTGGACTTCACAGAGTTTGCAATGAAGATCCTAATGAGGTAGCCGTCTCATTGCACCTATATACTCCTCCTTACGCAGCAAAATTTGGCTGTAACATCTTTGAAGCCAAGACTGGGGCAAAGCATCATGTTGACATGTCAAAGCTATACAGCTGGAAGGGAGAAAAGATCACCCAGAAAGACCATAACACTTGCTGAAAGTATTACATGCATCCTATCTTATCATGGTGATATTGACTCTCTACTTTCCTTCATCTTTTCTTTTTTCTTCTCATTACTAGCTTTGATATGATGATATATTGGGAGTGGTGCCTTTATTTCTTTTGTTATTCTTTCCCGTCCTCTTGCGAGTCTCTCCAAACCCAGCAAAACACTGCTCATTCTAGTGGGAGCCGAGAGATGTATATACTACAAAGACAAAAAAAAGCTACATAATTTTTAGGTGATGAATAAATGAATAAAAAACGTCAAACATAATCAAACGTCCAAAGTTAGCGTTTGGCCAGACAGCCCTACACATACACCCACACACCCCGCCTCAGCCCAAAATGCGCGTCCCAAACAGACCGCCTCACCCAGGCTCGAAGCATTCGCCAGTCTCCTTCTACCTTTCCTTTCTCCTTACTATAACGCCCAATCTTTTTTTCGTTTCGGACCTTTGGTATTTCGGTTCAGAAATCTGGATATTTAAAGTAGCACTCCTTATATATGAGTTCCAATAACTCTTCAATACTACAGCCGCCGTCATTCCGTCAAGCAGGTGAGCCGGGATCACCCCGTCTCTATAATGGTGGCCTCAACGCAAGCAGTGGGAACCTTGCCCAAAACAGCGGCCAACTGAAGGAGGAAGAATATGTTTCGTTTGAAAGAAATCCAGCCCTTTTTTCAAAGGCTACACAGGAGCGAGCAGCATCGGTCAAGCTTCGTTTGGAGCACTTTTATAAAATGAGCGTTCAACACGCTGTGGAACGAAACAAACGAAGGGTGGATCTTGAAGGCAAGCTGGCCTATGAAAGGGGATCTGAGGAGAAAAAAAACCGACAACTTCAATCGCTTGGCAAAAAGGAATCACAGTTTTTACGTTTGAGGAGGACTCGATTGTCCTTGGAGGATTTCCAAACAGTCAAGGTGATTGGAAAGGGTGCTTTTGGTGAGGTTCGTTTGGTGCAGAAGAAGGACACTGGAAAGATCTATGCCATGAAGACTTTGCTCAAGTCGGAAATGTACAAGAAAGACCAACTTGCC
The DNA here is from genome assembly GCA_030581615.1 of Alloascoidea africana. Classification (NCBI taxonomy): domain Eukaryota; kingdom Fungi; phylum Ascomycota; class Alloascoideomycetes; order Alloascoideales; family Alloascoideaceae; genus Alloascoidea; species Alloascoidea africana. The sequence continues at coordinate 175,399 of JAKTTT010000039.1, read as the reverse complement.
CATGTAAAAGCAGAGAGAGATGTACTGGCCGATAGTGATTCCCCTTGGGTTGTGTCCCTCTACTACTCGTTCCAAGATGCCCAATACCTCTACTTGATTATGGAGTTCCTTCCAGGCGGCGATTTGATGACAATGCTGATTAGATGGCAAATTTTCACAGAGGATATCACGCGATTTTACATGGCAGAGTGTGTCCTGGCAATTGAAGCGATTCACAAGCTCGGCTTTATCCACCGTGACATCAAACCAGACAACATTCTCATTGATATCAGAGGTCATATTAAGCTTTCTGACTTTGGACTCTCCACCGGTTTTCACAAGACACATGATTCGAACTACTACAAAAAGGCTCTAGATAAGGATCCTTCACCAAATACACAACGCAACTCTGTGGTCGGAGACTCGATTGCGTTGACCTTATCCCAGCGTGAACAGATGCAAACATGGAGAAAATCCCGAAGGTTGATGGCGTATTCCACAGTCGGCACACCTGACTATATTGCTCCAGAGATTTTTATGCATCAAGGATATGGCCAGGAGTGCGATTGGTGGTCGCTAGGAGCGATCATGTTTGAATGCCTCGTTGGCTGGCCTCCTTTCTGTTCAGAGACACCACGAGAAACATATCGTAAGATTCTCAACTGGCAGGAAACCCTACAGATTCCAGACGACGTTCACTTGTCCCCCGAGTCTGAAGACTTGATCCACAGGTTTTTGACATCTGCTGAACACCGTATTGGCACCCATGGTGGTGCAACCGAGATCAAAAAGCATCCATTTTTCCGTGGAGTTAACTGGGACACAATTAGAGAAGTTGACGCTCCTTTCATCCCTAAGCTGAGTTCTATCACTGATACTAGATTTTTCCCAACTGACGAACTTGAAAATGTTCCTGATTCCCCCGCTATGTTGAACGCACAGAAACAGCAGCAACAGAAAGGAGATAACAAGGCTGGCAGGGATGATTTGCCATTTATTGGTTACACTTACTCAAGATTTGACTATCTCACCAGAAAGAATGCCATTTAAGGGATTCTCAATCTTTTTTTGGTGATAACGAAGACTACATTTTGGAAGAGACATATTTTAAGGTGAATAGAGAGTGAAAGATGATTGTTTTCTTGAGCTAGACTCAGAAACCTACTAGTAAATGCATATATAATTTGAAGTCTGAAGTTTTTTTGCGTTTTGCAGTCTTTGCAGTAGGAGTTTGTAGAATCCTTTATTCATCTGTATATCCCTACCTCTCTACGAAGAAAAGGAATAGCATCTTAAAACAAAAATATTGACGCTCTTTAATGCTCATGGCCATGAGCAAACCTATAAAGGTATAGAATATTGGGGGGAAGGGTATTCACTACGATTTCGCTTAATATCATTTGTTGCTGTGTACAATTACCATCAAACCTTGACGATGCATCTCTGGCCATAACTACAAATCACTTCTACTTGACAGTGCTTTTGAAAAAGTAATCAATTCGTCCCAGTCTTGAACATAGCTGATTCGGAAAACACAAAAATTGTTGTAAAACAAAAATTGTTGTAAAACAACGCTTTCTTTTGAAGCCCGAGAGCTTGTGGAGAACAAAAGCGATTTGGCGAAACCTTATGTTTGTCAACAACAAGTGCTGAAATATACGCATAAAGTATATTTGAGAATAAAGAACCACCAAAATTTTCCCAAAGCATAAAAGACAGTCCATACCCACACACTCTATCATTCTACACACTCTTCGCGATAACCGCCAGTTACCTAGATACTCCACACTGATAACGCGAGTATCCATAACATCTTAAGAACCATCAAATACACCCCCTTTGCTAGCCACACCGATTTCTCCCCGAAATCAGGGAGTTGAACAAGGTTCATCATGTCCTCAAACCAGAACCAAAACAGTTCAACAGACAATACACCTGATGTTTCTAAACCCGAACACGCTTCCCATAATGATGTATCTACGACCCCAGAGGATACCAACCTTGGCGAACGCGCCTCTAGCCTTGATCAGACTCACACTGACGACAAACTCGATTCAAACGCTGAAGACGAGCTAGCAGCATCTCTTGAAAACCTTGGCACCACGACTGGTGCGAATAAATCCGAATCTGCCGGTTTGGATATCTCTACATCTATTCAAGACCTTTTCAAAGATCACATTGGAGGAGAAGATGAACAGCAGAACACTGACTTGGGGGATAATATTGATCTTGAAATGGACCTGACAAGCTCTATTGAGGCATTGGTTACAAAACAGCCCGCGGAAGAAGACATCGCTAGCCACGAAAAGAAGCTCTCAACAGAGCTGGATGCTTTGTTTGCAGAACACGAATCTACTCAGAACGAGAATCCACAAGATGCAACGACAACACTAACGAATTCTATTGCGGCATTGTTCGACGAGGGTGATGAAGAAGAAGAAGAAGCAACAAATCAGAATGATAATGTGGAGGCTGACCTCTCCATGTCTATTAATGATCTTTTTGTACATGATGAAAGCAAGGACACACAAAGTAAGCATGATAACGAAGAAGAGCATCCACTAGAAGATGTTCCTAAAGATACCAATGAAGAAGGGGACCTCGATCTTGGACTATCAAACTCCATTAACGACCTGTTTTCTGTTCCTGCAAGTAGTCATTCTAAACCCAGAGCAGAAACATCCGATAATGCATCAGATTCTGAGAGTGACAACATTGATCCATTGTTTCGACAACAAGCTGCCCATGATGAAGATGAAGGTCCTGCTCAGAGTGATTCGGTGCTGGCAATGATTAGAAATGCTGTGCAGTTGACTTCTGAAAATAAAAATGAGCTGCTGGAAGACATGAAACAATTGGAAGAAGGTTACGAGGAACAGAACGACACGAATGACGATTTAAATGGCGAAGCTACAACCCTCGAAAGTCTTCTCCTAAATAATCGCGGTATAACTCTCTCTTCCAAAGGCACGAGTACTCTGGAACAACTGATTCAAGGAGGTACATTGACAAGTTTAACTGATCTTGCCGAGGCTGAATCATTGTTACCAGCCAAAAAGCGCTCTACAAAGCCAAGTAGCGCAGGCTTGATCGCTCAAAACATTGCTGAAACTTTGGCGATGACTCGTGCTGAGATGAAAAAGAAGCAAAATAGGGAGTTCAAAGTAATCAAGTATTATGACAAGGAGCCAGAAGCACGGTCTTTAAAAATGTCAATAGCTTCTGTCAGTACAAAGACCATCCCTAAAAAATTGCCTGTTTCGCCAACGATACATCTGCCCCAATCTCCCAGAGACCCTCAGAGTAAAGACCTGCTGAATGCCCTAATATTCGTGAAACATCTTTTGTCTAATCAGCAATCATCAAACGGAGAACCTCAAGTTGACACCTCTGTTAACATATATGATGCGATTAAGACCATTTTGAATCCTCTTCAGCACACAGAAACTCATCCAAGCACAAGTGAGGATATGAATGGTGACATGTTCAAGAATGTTAGATTATTATCTCAATGTCTGCGTCTTATCGCTACTCTGGCGAGCTCCGAATCAGGACCAGTTCCTTTTGGTGATGATCTGGATAGAATCAGACATATGCAAAATATGAGCGAAAAGGAAAAAATCAAACTGAGCAATCGGGCGCGCAAGAAGCGATGGAGAGATGATAATAGCGATAGAAACAAGGACAACGACTTGCGATGCAGAGTTCACAAGCGGGCAGCAATTATTTTTGGTGAGACAGACACAGACGAGAAAAAGAAATGGATAGAAGAAGAGTTTGACAGGCGCAAGAAGAAGCGGCTAGAGCGCTTAAGTAATAAGTTCAGCAGAATGGGAACTTCTATGGGCTTTAATACAATCGATATGAAAAATGAAAATGGTCAGATAAATGGGTCGGATAACGGAGAGCCCTCTACTCACAAAGACAGTGTAAGCATTACCACGTTGTCCAAGAATCCTACCATAATGAAGTGCGTCAATGCGCTGGTTTCTAGTATCACCACCGAAGACCAAGAGGATGATATTGACCAGGAACTGGCCATGAAATCAGTACAAACGAATCTGGCGAATGTAATAGCGGCGATCTTGGATACTATCGGGGGTCAGGGCAGTCAACAGGAGAGCGCTGCTGGGCTATCTATCGGTGCTGTCGCTTCATTTCATGTACCGATCGCCAAAAGGGATGAAACTCCAGTACCTGGAGATAAAAAGTTAACGCCAGTGCCCGTCTCTGTAGCACAAACGCACTATCCATCGAAACATCCTGATCCTGAGTTAACGTTGTTAGTCAGGGCAGGAATTGGCAAGCCTGTGAGAAGTAAACGAATTGGGGGTCCTAACAGATCTGCGAGTCCCTCTACACCTATTCCTATGGAGCCAAATGCTTCTAATGTGTCTTCATATAGTGTCAACCGGTTGCAATCTTTCAATCAATTCATGAATGAAAATCAGCTTAAGCCATTGGGGCCTGGGGATTCGGTATCGGATCCTAAACCAGTTAAAGAAAGCAATAAGCGAACTCTGGAAGAGGCAATCAACAGGGCCGAAAAGCTGACTTATGATGATATTCCTAATTCTAGGCCTTTTGTATTACGACGGCCACCATATAAAATTGGGAGTCTACAAAAAGTAAACAGTAATGGTGATGCTAATGCCAAAGCCAAGGAAACTCCAGAACCTCATCAGATCTCAAAACCTCCACTGGCGCTGAGCACTGCATCAAAGGATAGTCCTTCATTTGGTTCACCATCAGACGAACTTCTTGCAAAGTATAGGAAGGTATTTAAGCGGCCGAAGTTTATGTAATTTGCTTATTTTTTTTCTGTTCAGACTTTTTTTTTGGTTCATCTTTCTTTTGGCTTACTTGTACTTGAAACGGATGCTCATGATTGTTCTATTAAAAGGGTTAGTGTTAAGTTAATTGATTTTATTTTCGTTTGCCGACATCATTTCATGTAAATGGTCAATTTGCAGATGTAGATAGTCTGTGAAGACTATTGTGCATGGAAGCCACAGAGTGCGATTGGACATGCAGAAGGAACTCGCAAAGAGTTTTTGAGTTTGGCATTTGGGGAACATTCATCTTTCTTAGACTTCATAAAACAAAGCAAATATATAGAAATCGTAGTACGTAAAACTAAACGCTTAGTTCAACATTCTCTTTTGTGAGGATGCTTTCATACTCAGCCAAAGCCTTTGCAACATCATTCTTAACAAACTTTTCAGCTTGTTGTGGAGCTCTTCCAACAAAGGTAGAAGGATCTAACAAAGAGTCCAAATCATCATAAATTGGCTTAAAGTAATCATCTTGACGAACCCTGTCAATAAGATCGTTATCCTTGCCCTCATTCTTCACAACAGAAGCGGCCTGGTGGGACAGGACTCGGATCTTTTCATGGCAAACCTGTCTATCGCCTCCCTTTTCGACCATTGCCATGATAATATTCTCTGTAGCCATGAAAGGCAAAACCGACTTGATACGTCTCTCAATGACTTTAGGATATACAACAAGTCCAGAAGAAATGTTGAGAAGAGTCTTCAAGATACCATCAGAGGCAAGGAAAGCCTCGGGGATGATGACTCTTCTGTTAGCAGAATCATCCAAAGTTCTCTCAAACCATTGAACACAAGAGGTATTGAAGGCGTTTTGGGCCAAAGGTCCGAGAAGCCTAGCAATTGAGCATACACGCTCTGATCGCATAGGGTTACGCTTATAAGCCATAGCAGAGGATCCAATTTGCTTTGACTCAAATGGCTCTTCGACTTCTTGGAGATGAGCCATCAGACGAAGGTCATTTGCAAAACGGTAGGCACTAGCTCCGAGAGAAACAAGAACATTTAGAACTTCCAGATCAATCTTTCTGGAACTGGTCTGGCCAGTGCAAGGATAGGCAAAGTTAAAGCCTAGCAATTCGACAACTCGTTGGTCCAAACGTTCAACGCGGTCGTGATCTCCATGGAAAAGAGCAAGGAAAGAGGCTTGGGTACCAGTAGTTCCTTTGACACCTCTTAAACCGATCTCATTCCTAATTCTCTTCAAGTTTGCAAGATCAATCAAGAACTCCTGGATGTAGAGAGTGAACCTCTTGCCCAAGGTAGTCAGCTGAGCAGGTTGAAAATGGGTGAAACCCAACACTGGTAGATCTTTAAACTCATAGGCAAAGTTGGAAAGTCTGTAGATGACATTGGCAAGCTTTGGAATTAATAGATCAAGACCATCTCTGAAGAAGATCAAGTCGGCGTTGTCCGTAACATAGCACGAAGTAGCACCAAGGTGAATAATACCAGCTGCGGCGGGGGCAGATTCTCCCAGGACGTGAACATGAGACATAACATCGTGTCGGACAATGGCCTCCTGCTTTCTGGCGGCCTCAATTTCCTCGTCTGTGATGTTAATGTTCTCCTTCAGCTGCTGAATGGCCTCGTCGGTGATGATGGAAAGGCCCATCTCTTGCTCCGCAACGGCCAAATTATACCAAAGTTTTCTCCAGGTGGTGTACCTGGTGCGCTCAGAAAAGAGCTCTGCCATTTCCTGGGAGGCATACCTGCCAACCAACGGAGTCTTGTAAACTTCATAAGCAGACATTGTTCTAATTCTTTTTTATTCTGGACAACAAACGGTTCTTGTGTGTTTTGATGAAAAAAGAGAAAAGAGAAAAAATATTGAAAGACCCCCAATTGGCCTTGCACCGTTTCCGGTTTTTTCCTCAAACTGGGCTGATCGACACGTGACATTTTAGCCCAGAAGGCTTGTCGAAAGTGCTCTTCGATAAGACCGAGAGAATCAGAATGCCGGGACTGGTATATATGTCCCCAGGTCTTTTTCTTTTTGCTCCGAAGCTCATCGCACCATCATGGCAGAGTTTGTGGAGGCCTCAATCGAGCCCGCGAACGTTAAGACATGGATTGTCACTAATGAAGAGAGTGGCACAAAGTATAAAATTCAGCTCTCCTGGAGTAGCTTGAACAATCCATGCTCCAAAGGCAATCAAAGAGTGCCTATAATGTAGGCTGCGTTTTTTTGTGGTTTTTGATATTCTCCTCACTAACATTTCTCCTGGTAGATATGTTCTCGATGGAAACGCGTTCTTTTACACGGCTACTGAGGTTATCCGAAGAGACAGATTGTGGGGAACCAGCGGTATTGTGGTTGGTTTGGGTTACGAAATTGAGGAAGATCTTGCTTATGCTCTTTATCTAAGACAGAGAGACTATACCATTCCAATTAAAGGAGACCATAAAAAGTACGATAGAGATATTCCTAGTGCTTATGGTGCTCTGGAATTTGGAAATTTTCTTACCACTAAAATTAAACCATTCATCTCTCAGTTTTGCGAAACCCAATTGAACGTGAAAGCAACTGAAAGCTGGCTATTTGGACACTCGTATGGTGGACTCTTTACTACTTTCGCATTGCTTGTGCCTGAACTGAATCGGGAGTTTGATGCATTCATAGCTGCCAGCCCTTCTCTTTATTGGAACAATGATCTTATTAAGGAGTATCTGAAGGATTACTTGAATAGTCCCGAGAATGAATCTACTAAGAAAGATCTTATAATGACGTATGGCTCTTATGAAGCCAAAATTCCCAAATGGGATGGCCAGTCAGAAGAAGACCATGAGGCAAAATTGAAAAGAAACAGAGAATTTTCTATTGACAAAAGAACAAGAGAAATGTTTGCTACTCTTTCTGAAAAAGCAAAATCTCGTTTCTCGCATTTACAGATCAAGCGTTTTGAGTATGAGGACCATGGCTCAGTTTCCTCTTGTGCTCTGGCTCATGGTATTCTATGGGCTTATAATCCTTCTAGGCTTCCAGAAACTGACGTTTGAATGTGATCTATCAATAACGCTGAATATTTAATTGGTCATTCTATAATTGTGTCAGAAATTCTATTAATTTTTCATTCTCAGTCGTCTCGATTTGCGTAGATGCCCATAGTCCAACATCAAAAGTGTCCCATGCCGAATCTTTCGCGACTCAGAAGCACTACTTGTCTCTAGCAACTCAGATTTCCGCTTGGCAACATTTTCTGTGCTATTGTCACGTCTCTTTCTCTGGGGGTGTCGAGGCAGCGGTTTTAGTGGTATGCTCAAAGCTGGCACGTTTAGCGATTTTTGGTACTTGTGAACCACGTCATTAGTATAATATAGGAGGCCTCTAGCCCCATTGATTACATCGGATATTGTGCCAGTTTCAATGATTTGTATCAAGCGTTTGAGTTTTCGTAGAATCACGGGAAACGCCTTGAGGTCCTCAAAGAGAGCGTTTATCTCCGGGCTTTCCTGTGCCCGTGGCGTTTCTATTGCTATCTTGATTATCCTTAACAATCGCAAGGACAGGCAGGAGTATTCAAAATCGTCACAGAGCGAATTCTGTATAAACAGGTGCATCAGTAGGGTGAACCGGGCGTTCTCTTCTTGAGATCTTTTCAATGGTGTGGTCTCATTCATTGTGTCTCTTGATCGCGTGTTTTCCCGAGAAACTTGTGCCAGCGCTCTCTGATCTGGTTGAGGAGTTTCTAAACCATTCGTTACGCTCCAGTTCCCTGAAGAATAGTTTTCAAAAAGATGCACGGCTAGCCGTCGAAGGTATCCAAGGTTTTGAGTCCGATTTCTATCAGTCCTTTGTTTGTTGGTCTCGAGTAAAGCTGAGTTGTCTGCCATCTCCATATTCTTCTCCCACGTTGGTGTTCTTCTCTCCTTTGTGACGCGCTTGTTTTCTGTTTTATGGTCGTCGCGTCGGTACACGCTGAGCTGGATGATGGAAGAGTTATCGCGTTGGGTTGTGCCAAAGTCTTTGATGCTGTTTGTCTTTGTGTCTTCATTGAAAGCATACGGCCTAAAGCTACTTGTCAGACATATCATGTTAAAAGGCGCTGGGACTGCTTTCACTCCAAGCATGGAAAGCTGTTCATTTGGTGGTTGTCGTGTGGCGGTCATAAACACGAAAATGGAAAAAATAAACTGAAAATGTGAAGCAGACGCGTTTGCCAAAGTTTAAAAATCTGGAGGGTGTGCCAACTGAAAAATGCCTGCTCTGACAGCCTGAAATTTACAAAAACACCAAAAAGCAATGTGTATTTTTCTTTAAATAAACTAAACAAAATGAGAATAGAAATAGTGATGTAAATAAGAAAATTATCATGTCGTCCCATGCTCAAACCGTTCATTGTATTTGTGTGAATAAAGCAGTTCCTCAAAGTCGTAGTCGTATATTGTCTTCACTTCCGGCCTTGACACATCGTGAGCCGTGAGATCAATATTGTGAATAAACTGGTCCCAAGTGTCTTTTTGGTACTCGTTCAGATCGCTTAATGGTGAGTCCATTTCCATGTCAGTGATGTTCAAGGGCGCACAAGCATTGTCGAAGAGCCCTTCAACTGAATCCATTTCACAATCACTATCGTCTTCCCTTTCGTCGTGGTCGTGACCCCCAAATCTCACTGATACAAGTTCTGTAAAGCATTCTAGTACTTGTGTCCAGTCACTTGTATAATGTAAAATACCATTGTATCCCTCTATTGATGGTATTACATTTCCATGTTCCGCAATGTGAGTCTTGTTGAATCCTATTTGCACAAGCTCAAAAGGATCATTTGTGAAATCCGTTTCTCTAAAGTATATTTTATGTTTCATTATTGTTCGGTATTTGGCAATCATAATCTTGGATTCTCCCGTAGTCTTTCTCGTAAAACTCTCGATAACTGCGAAAACGTTAGTGGTCAGAGTATCTTAACATAAAATTCATTGGAACATACCTTCAAGAAATTTGCTTTTACCCTCTCTTGTAATGTAATCTTCACAGAGTCTGGTACTCAATATTGTATCCCACTCTTGAGAGTTGCTGGGAAGCGATGGAGATTCGTAGTACACTTTCAGATTTGCAAAGTTTCGGCATGAAACTAGTGTTATTCTTAAACGATCATCTTCTTCTAAAACAGCCAAAACTTCTTGAATCGACTGTCTAACTATATTATTGATTTTTCCTTCATTTTTGTGGATCACTAACAAGCTTACCGCTTTGGAGTTTTTGTGGGAGTAATCTGTTTCCTCGTTTGTAAGGACATTTTGGTGATTCTCATCGGAATCAATGAATTTTTTTTCTAATAGGATTGGGTGAATTGTTTGTATAACTTCGTCCTGATCTCTCATTATGCTTTCCCCATGATCTTTAAATCTAGCTTGTTCGTTTTCTTCTTGTTCGTGCAATGGTACTGTCGAGGAAATGTCCCTCGGATGGACACATTTCTCTGCATCCTGCAGTGCAGAAGACCATTTATCAAACACATCCGATGAAGCAGTAGTAATGTAAACTTGTGGGAGCTGGGGCGATGTCAGGTTGAGCTGAATAATATTATGGTCTACATGGGGAACTGACGCAGACATGAATGAAGGTTTGGTCCGTATAGACCCTTTTATGTGAAACTTTGGCATTCTTTTGCAGTAATCGTCAGTCAGGATTCTGGCTGTTTTACTGAAATTAAGAGAAAACTCTAGTCCTGAAACTTTCAACAAGAGCAGTATATCTTTGAAAAGAAGACACAACAGCGGTTGGTATCGCTTTTTATCGATGCTGATGGAGAGGAAATCAACCAGCCTTAAAGCACCGAACGTGCCAGGGTCAAGACCATTCCAATGATCCATACCAGAGATCAAATGGGACATTACTTTCAGTTGAATTGACGAGATTTCCGCTTTCTCCTCATCTGACAACGATACGTGCACTCTAAAATCTGTTTTCGTTTCGTGTTCTCTGAATTTGCAGTTTGAAGCTGTTTCGGCTTCCGAGTGTTTAGGGCTTGCTAATCCTGTCGAATCCTTGTCGCTGGGCATTATCAGCTCTGCTTTCCCACACTTGGGACAAGTGGGCAACCGACTACTTCGGCGTTTATTGTTGTCCTCAAACAAGTAGAATTCATCCAAGTCACCCAGATTTATGCGGATCAGCTTTGAAGCACAGCTTTCGTGGCAAAAATGCCCACAATCAAGTTGAAGTAGCCTTTCATGGTATTCAAATGACTTTAGAGCGTCCTCACAAAAACAACAGCCAAGATTGTCTGCGCCCAGTCTGTTAAAACAGTGTTTGTGGCTTCTATCCTTCCGACTTGTATCCAAAGGGTTGCAGTTCATTCTCTTGAATGATTTCAGTGTATTGTTATTTTGCAACCAGAATTTTTGTGAGCCTCAATGTCAAGGGCAGGAATCCACACGGCCTTCAACTTTGACCAGTCCAATCGATGCCTCCTTCCTTTCCCGGGATGAGCACTAAATAATTTACAGCACCGTATGAGCAAATGCCCAAGTCTTTATATGCCAATGCGAAGCGGTCCTTAGTTTGTTGTAAATCGCCGATCGTAGTTGAGCGGTGTGTGGAGATTCACCGCTGTGCTTGTAGGCTACCCCACAAAAGGGTGAGAATGAAACCGCTCCAGCCTGTTTGGCTGTGCTAGTACCGTTTGAAACCAGGCCCTATTTTAATCTCTTTAACCGCATACCTACAAAAATATTCTTCTCTGGTGCCAGAGATGCCAGTCAGGGGGATGTTTTCGCTCGCTGGTGCAGCAAAATACGAAGCCACCAGGAAATGATCTATAAAAGCCTACAAGGGTAGAAGGTAAGAGAACAAAACAGATGCAAGCACCAATTGAGAGGACCAAAGGTCCGTATTTACAGTATTAACAGATCGCAAGTACTAAAGGTACAATAGAAACGGCATCCGATAGATCTATCCCAAAATAATACACACTCATGACAGATAAATATAAAGATACTTAAGAAATGCTTAGCTGCAACTTGGCCTTTTCAAACCATTTACACCTGTCAGATACAGGACATGTTCCACACTTGGATCTAACTTCAGCTGGAGTGATGTCAATTCCTCGTGGTGATCTTTCTGCGTTCCAAAACTGGAATGAATCTTCTAGGATATTGTTCAATAATTGTTCATCAGCTGTGTATGCATCGATGGCAAATGGCTTGGTTACAACAAGATCTAAAGAGACAGGTTGCTCATTGTCGTTTTGAGCCTGATCCTGAGGAATTCGTGCTGGTGGTGGTTTTTGTGCTGAAATGTATTCGACTAAAAGTTCGTCAGATAAGCCAATGCGGTTTTGTTTCGCAAAACTAAGGGTTTTGGCGAGCATACGCGCAACATCTTTCAAAGTTCGCGGCGTTATATTCAAAGGGCTCGTGTTTCTAGAAAGATACTCTTCGATTATTGATTCAGAAAGAGTTGAATCAAGATCCAGTTTAAACTCAGTGAGGTATTTCAGAATAGACAACTCATTCTGCTCCGTTGATGCGTTTAGAAGATCAGCTAATAGCTTGTGATATATCAGAACTTGGTGATGTGCGCCCAAGCGCTGAGAGTGGACTGGCAGGCTTGGGCCCCACCGAGTCTTGGAATCGACAACACAAATCCTGCCATTCTCAATTCTAACCTCATCAATGACTCCACTTATTAGAATGCCGTTCAAGAATCCAAACACATAAATCTCGCGTGCGCGACCTTTCTGCCATAGCGTGCCGAGCCGCACAGCAAGATCGATAAGCCGTTGAGCCCTCCGATCTTCCTTGGTGACCGGCAGCTCTTCATTAACTCCTACAAAACCATGTATCGATTTTTCAAGGGCTGCATGTATCTTTGAGCCTCTTAGCATTGCGGATGTCCTTTTTCGTTTTAATGCTCCATATATCGTGTAGTAGGTTTGTAATTCACACCAGCTGCCCGTAAGAAGGGTTGTGACTGAAAGTCGCCCGCCCCCATTGGGAGACCGTGCTAGAGGAATTGGAGAGCCAGTTTTAACATTTAGAGGCAGATAGCCCTCATTGTCAAGGGGTAAAAACGTGTCTTCCGTTCGAATTATCTTGATTGGCGTTTGAATCACTTTCGATTTAGGTTGGTAGTTGCTGCTTGCATTTGACATCACAATGAATGGCCATAAAGAGTCGAATGGCTTTTTCTTTGCATGCTCGCCACTTTTTGATGGAATTTTCAGGGTCATCGTTGTTAAAGAGGAGGTTGACTTGACTGGCTCAATCTCGCTTGGCTCAGACATAATGTCTGTCGGGGCATGGTCAACAATAGAGGGAGCATTGAACGTGCCCTCATATATGCTTCTGCAAATACAGATATGACAATTTCGGTAACGTCTATTACAGAGCCTTAGGGTTCTCGCATTGTGCATTTTCTCGATCTCTGCTTCAAATGGTGAAAGAAAAGGTTCTTAAATTGATGTACTTTTTATTACCCGGCACCAAAGTGTTTTAGATTCCAATCTGCCTGCATTTATCTCCCAATTTGGACTGTGACCGGCTATGCTTTTTAGTTCTTGTTTTGTCTCACTTGATCTGATTGATTTCATTCCGCAGAGATTTTACGAAAAATTTGATCCAGGGCCGGTTACATTGACCTTTTGGTGGTAATAATAGTACAAGAAATAGACGTATCTTATCAACCATAAATCTGATCCACCTTACGTGAAACCTTATAGGTTTTCCAGCTTCAGAATTGTAATGTGAAAAGTTGACAATCAAATTTAGATTGTAAAGCTGGTAGTTGGTTTCAATAAACCAGAAAAATATGGATTGATTTAAACAGAAATTCTGTATTCATCTTCTGGTTGCTCCAGAAAGAGATAACCCTTTTTGGAAAGCAAAGGAAACTTCTAAAGTTTAAACAGAAATTTGAATTAAAATTTCTGAAGATTTGACTATAAAACACAAGGAGTTACAAAGGCACAGAAGTTCAAGTGAACCTGTGAACGATGCTCAAAGCTAGCGCTATGAATTGAGCCATCCACGAAAGATTTGTAGGAATGCTGCTCCATCTCAAGGGCCTTAAGGGCTTCAAACTTGTCTTTTGGAGGATTTTCATTTGTAAAGTAGAAGTCACCCAACGTACTGTGAACCTTTTTGGTACAGGTTCTCAGGATTTTAGAAGTTTTGAAGTTCTTACTATTTTCAGAATCTTTCAGCTTCTTTCGAATCTCTTACGTCTCTGGCTTTTTCAACTCTTTCATTTTCGACACTAATTTTTGCCTCTTAGTTGCTATATCATGAGAGACTTTGAACAACACCGCTAGACTTTCAACGTGAATAGTTTGATCTATCGTACAAATTCCTTGATCATAGTCCGTGACTGTAGTAGACCTAACGGGACCGAGATCAACCAGCATAAAACATTCTGTAATGATTTTTGCAATTTTGTCTAGCGTACTTTGATGTTTACTAAGTAGAAGCATATTGTCAACATATATGATTGCGACAGGATATTCCTTGCCTTTTTCTTTCAGCACATATACACCTGGACTAGAAGTCACTCTTTCAAAACCTTTTGAAATATGACATCAGGGTTTCGTTCCACATTTTAGGCGAAGACTTTAAATCGCATAAAGACTTGCGATGTTGCCAAACTTTTGCTCTTTGGTTTGATCCATGACCTAATGATTCTTTGCATTCCAATGTTTTTTGTTCGAAGCCGGTACTTATTGGGCATAGACAGTGCAAATCTAATAAATTTGTAGCGTGCACCAGGAACAAATACAGATTTTAGATCTGACTTTTCTCTGCTACAATCAACTACAAATCTAACCTCAAATGCTTAGATGTTTCCCCAGCATCGGGTTTTGTAGTATATGCCCAGTATGAGCACAACACTGGCAGTGTTACTGGTAGGCATACCACCTCGAAGATATCTCTAGCCTTTAGCTTCAAGAATTCCTCGTTCATGGCTGTTTGCCATTCATTAGAGTTGGCACCAAGCACTGCTTTATTATAGCTATTTGGTACCCTTAATACTTCACTATGCTTGTTAATCAAGCTTGGATCAGCTACAAAAAGAACAAGAGTAGCAGCCCTGAGAAGGCCTAAGTAAACCGCTTTTCTTCCAGGACTATCTAACTTAGAAATGGGAAAATAATACCGAGTCGCGAAATTGCTTGAAGCCTTCATCTAATATATGGGGAGACTCCAACGTTAGAACCCAGGCAGTTTTTAGACCTTAGCTTCTTCCTTCTTCGCAATCCGCGGCGCTGCCTGAGACTATTCCGGGTAACTTTTGGATTTGCTGACACACTGGGAAAGCAGAACACCGCACCTTCATTTCACTTTCATAAACAGTATTGTATTCTGTACTTTCATCTAACTCCCAAGTACTGTATGTATGTATTTTATAGGACCTATCTTTAATGCGGTATACCATTTTGGTTTTTTTTTTCTCGGTCTAGTTGGGTGTCTGGTACGCAAGGTGGCCAATACTGATTCACCTTACACCCTTGTCGTCTTCTAAGCTTATGAGGTATCTCTAACAATTTGGTCCAATCTCAGATTAAGAACACCAAAAAGCCCAACATTGTTTTTTTTAAAGGGCTTATAGAAACATGGGTACGGGTGTCTTTTAAAGTGTTTAAACAAGTCAAGCTTTGTCCAAATGTTGACCGTTCTATAAAGGACAAGTGTTTAGTGGAATCTTTTCAAAACTATGGGGATTGAAAAAGGAGATCAGAATTCTCATTCTAGGACTGGATGGAGCGGGCAAAACAACAATTTTATATCGCCTACAAGTACGTGAGGATATTTTTGGAATTTTCAAATAGCATGTGTTGTTTTAACAGGAATGCTTGTAGATCGGAGAGGTTATTAGCACTAAACCAAGTATGTATTGATTCGGCCCCCACGGAGAATGGAATACCCTCTAACCTTTAATAGCTATTGGATTTAATGTTGAAACGCTCACATACAAGAATTTGAAACTAAATGTTTGGGTATGTGCATTCTGAGAAGGCCATGCCAAAAGTCGTGGCCTAATGATCTAACCTATTCTAGGATTTGGGAGGACAAACATCGATTCGCCCATATTGGAGATGTTACTACGCCAACACAGCCGCTGTAAGCATTTTCTCAAAATGGAGCACCTTTCTGCTTTAAGCGGTCAAAACTAAGACGCGAGTTCTAGGTCATATTTGTTGTTGACTCTACAGATAGAGATCGAATGGAGATAAGTTCAGAAGAACTCCATACCATGCTGAAGGAGGAAGAACTCTCAGATGCTGCTTTGTTAGTATTTGCAAATAAACAGGATCAAGCCGGTGCGATGACGGCTGCAGAAGTTTCAAAGACTTTGGATCTTGTCAGTCTTAAGGACCGAAGCTGGAGCATAATAGCCAGTAGTGCAATTAAAGGTGAAGGACTGACTGAGGGTCTTGACTGGTGAGTTTTATTTGTTCGTTTTGATGATTTTGCGACCATAATTTCTAACAAAATTCATTAGGCTGATCGATGTTATTAAGGAAGAGCAGATGTAGATACCATAAGTTTTAATTGGATATTTGGTTGTATACTATAGCATTTCACTGCATCATTTAGTTTTCTTCGCTGTAATTCTTTGGATACTCCGCGAGAGAATACAAATATCTTGATAGACTACATGCCGTTCCTCTGAAAATCTCAATGCTCAGTTTCATATCTATCTACTTTACACATACATACATCTTTATGATAACAACAACAAAATTTATATAATAGTCTCGCCAACTGCACATCTGATAATGGAACAGCTTGCGGCAACCGTGTCTAGTACGTGGTTGTCCTCTCTTCCCAAAATTGGGTTGCATTCAACAACATCGAGAGCGACTAACAGACCAGATTCAGCAATGGCTTCAGGTATATACAATCCTTCTCGGAGACTCAATCCTCCTCTGACAGGAGTACCAGTTGCGGGCGTATACATGGGGTCAATGGCATCAACGTCGTAAGACATGTGAATAGGTCTAGTACCGTCTGGATTAATTTTGGCCAGCGCCATCTCAACAACTTTTGCAATGCCATATTTATCAACATGGTACATGCTAAAAGCCGCAATTCCGAGCTCTTTCAGAATTTTCTTTTCGCTGGCATCGACGTCCCGAAGACCAATGTATGCGATTCTATCAGGACTCAAACATTTTGGGACCCATGATAGAGACTTTGGGCACCCATCTGCGATTCCCATGACAAAGGCGACAGGACAGCCATGCAAGTTTCCACTGAGCGACTCACTTGGCGGATTAATGTCCGCATGAGCATCGATCCATAGCAAACAGGCATCAGGGTAAGCAGATTGAACGCCAGTCACTGTTCCAATGCCTATTGAGTGGTCACCTCCAATAGTAATAGGAAGCTCATTGTTCTTACAGGCGTTTCCAACCGACTGTGAAATGAGTTTGCAAGCCTCGGAGACACCTTTAGATCTCTTGATAAGGCCAATTGGCTCATCATTTTCAACCACAGGGAACGAAAGCTCTTCGAGCCTGGTTTCCCAGCCCAGCTGACGAACTTCGTCGACAATGCCCTTTTCTAAGACATGATAAGGGCCCTCTTCAACGCCTCCTTTGTCTTGACCACCCGAAAAGGGAGCAGTGATTATAGCAGCTCTTTGAGTGTTGAGAAATTTGAATGTGCCTGTGGGCGAAGAGCGTTAGATAAGATCGGATAGATACGTCCTCGATTAAAACATACCTGTCATGTTGGATGATATAGGATATCTGGGTAGCGAAGTAATAAATAAAAGGTGGAACTAACCAAGAGGAAAAAAGGGCATCAGCCTGCCTATTTATCGTCTTTGATGGATGGGGCGGCCACATGAACCAGCAGGGCAAAGTAAACCCTAAAGGCAGGAGGAAACGGATTCATCTCGAACTCCTGCCTTTAGGGTCAAGCCCGGGGAAGTTTGTAGAAGCCGGGTAACGGTGGCTCTCCATCTCTAGCGCCAGAGCACTTAGCTGGACACAAGTACATTGCTCAATTATATATATTGGCGTATATACTACTGGTATATCAGTACAAATCATTTTAAAACCACTCTGATTCTCCCGAAGCCTTGTTGAAAACATAATCCTTCTCATTAAAATTGGCAAGCCCATCCTTGAGATTGAACTTCCACTTAATCTTGACACGCTGAACCTTATCGTATAAACAAAGCATTATCATGCCTTCACTATCGTCGTCTTCATCATCTCCTACTGCACTATCATCATCGGAGTCATCTAAATCTGAATTAATCTCATTATCATCATCTTGGCCATCGTCAGGCCCGTCTACCTGACGAGACTTTGGTATAATCGTTAGCGACCCTGACTCCATTATTACTTCAGCAGGCCCATCTGCTTGTGTGAGCCTTCCACCTCTGGGAAGCATCAACCCAGGAGTAACATCTTCTTGTTTTACAATTTGTGGCGCTCCTGGCCCATTAATCGATGGAAATCCATGTCCATAAGCCTCTGGTTCTTGTTTAACTGAGGGTGGGATATGTTGTGGGAGTGAGTTATTAGGAGGTAAATATGGCTCGATTGGCCGGTTCAATGTTTCGGTAGGTGGTGGAGGGTGCAATACAGGCAAGTCCCAAGGAAAGTTGGCAACTCCCGTGTCTGATAACTTTTGTTGCCAAATCTAATTAAAAATCAGAAAAGAAATGTTCAAATTAGCCATATGTTGAGAGCGGATGCAGCACAAACATAAGATCGTACTTTTTTCAATTCCAGCAGTGTATCCTCATCAACTCCATTATCTTCAAAGTCTTGTCTTGATTCATTGACGACCTCATCAATAATGTGTCTATAAAGGGCACCCTATTACCAATCTTCTAGTTAGAGATCTCAAAGCTTTGTTCTACTACCACACCACGACAACTAACCACTTCAGCGTTCGACATGACTTTAAAGCCTCCCCAAATAAATCACAGAGACTGTTATTATTAAGGGCGATGAATGATGAAGACTGACAGTAAGATAGGAACCCAATAAATCCTATTCACTGTAGTGTCGTTTAGTGAAGGAAGTGGTGCTCCTTTTATAGTGGCGAAAAAGAAATCACATGAAGGCAGGGTAACTGATGCTGCCTCATCCTTTGATCTAGTCATCATCTAGCGACAAACAAATGCCATTTCTTAAGCCCTCCTTCTACTGGTTTATCTCTAGTTTCGTGATATTTTTGCATTAGATTTTTTTGTTTAGGTTGAGACATGGGAAGATGTGTGAGGGTACCGAAAGCATATCTTTGGAAGTAGGGAACCAACTTTTGGAGGTGTGACTTGTGTGAAGATTACCAAGATCTCTGCCTACTTTGATGTCTTAAACCGTCTCCATCTTGCTTGTCCTCTTTCCAGATTGGTATATGTACTTAACATATAGGCTAATGAAGGTAATAGTTTGAGACTAAACTGACACATTCTTGCTACTCATAGCCAGCCTCGATGGGCGAGACATCTGAGTATCCGGCGTAGTAACAGTCTATACCAGAAGCTAGGGTTACTTTTATTGTAGCTTAATTGTTTGTGTTAAAATTGACAAACTGTGTGTACTATTACCATAGCTTCAAGTTCACTTTAACTATTCAATACGTAGTAATGATGGTCTTGTCTTAGAACAAAGATTCGGGAGCTGGAAGCAATCAAATGGATGCTAATGAAATATCATGACAATCTGTAAAGAGGCATTAGGTGCCATACTATTTAAAAATCACAAGAGATGTCAAATTTAGGTTCACCAGAGCTTTCATCGAAAATACCCCAATGCTTCTCAACATCATTTGTTCCAGAGGTATCGGGCTTCCACTTTTCGTCATAAGCTTCAAAGACCAAGGTATTGATTCCCCATCCTCTAATAGCACAGATACCCTCTTTCCAAAATTGCGCAGCATTTTTAAGGCCTGGCTGTGAGTCCTCAAAATGAGATCCATCAGTTGGCCAGCCAGTTTCACCAACCCAAAAGGTGATATCTGTCGAACCTTTAACAGTTTGGATTGTTTGAAGAGCTTGCATAATGTCGTCAAAGAAAGAATAAGAAGAGTTTTCCATAGTTTGTCCTTGCCAATATGAAAAAGCATTTGCAAGAACAATATCAGACGCGACAATCGTAGAATGACTAGCTCCATCAACAAGCATGTTCCATGAGTCAACGGTTCCAACAGGAGTTCCCTCGTAGCTATTGCCCTCAGAATCCTTTATTTTGGAAAGCAATTTGCGAATATCGTTGATCTTGTCCGCCAGTTCATCTGAAGTCAGGTCTTCTCTGTAAAGCGCTTCAGATCCAACCAAAACGGCAGGCACATCGCTTTTCTTCAGCAACGGAAGGTATGATTCAAGGGCCTCTTTCTCAGCATTATAGTGGTCCTCATCATTTGGCCAAACTCCAACAAAGAGCTTGAAGTCGGACTTTGCAACAGCGGGTGCGATGTTTTGCAGGGTGTTACAGTCGGAAGCGGCATACACTTTGATGGTTGTCGCATAGTTCTTGAGACGTTTGAAGTCGCTGTCATAGTCATCAGTGGATTTCTATTGAGCTGTTAGAAGCTTTTTCGTGAAAAAGAAGTCGTTCGTGGCTCAATATCAAGGCGAAACATACACATTCTCCAGAGTCTGTCTTGACACCGAGATTAAAACCAATCTGCATTGCAAGAGTTAGTGAGGATTCTTCATATTCTTTAGACAGACTGTATGGCATACAGATCCAACAGCAGCCACAGAAGAAATTGCTGTGGAAATGGCGGTTAGCAAAAGTAACGAGCGCATGTTTTACGGCAAAGAGTGTGAAGAGACAGGAGAATGAAAGAAGAAGAAAAGAAGATACAAAATACGAGACAGTTACGAGAACGCCAGCCGGATATGGGAAGCACACGTCTCCCGGACAACAACGCGCTTAAGCTCTCAGACATGCAGAAACCCTTTGAAGCGATACGTTCGGGTAACAAAAGAATCAGCGCTAGTGTTTGGATACACCAAAATAGCAACCTCTTTACAATCGCTAATAAATTCAGAAAAAATAATTTTATAGAATTTAATCCTCAGATTCAGTTGAGATGGTTTTGTCTTCTGAACACCGCGTGAAGTTAAACACAAACCAAAAAATTATTTTTAGGTACAAATCCATGCGGGTGTAATGTTGAAACAATGTTACTAAACCATTATTAATCAAAAAGCAGGGTAACTTTAACCATATTGTAGGAGAGCTGACTCTCTAGGAACAGACAGCTACTCGAAATCTGGAGATTGCCATCATGCCAGAAAAACCAAAAGGAATCTTGAAAAACGCGCCTCCTAGTAGCTCATACAATGAAAATGTGCTATCGGATTATGATAGAAAACAGGTCTTAGAAAATACCTACATCAATGCCACTTTGACTACCGAAGAGCGAAAGAAGATACTTAAGAAGAATCAGGAGAAGCAGAATCGTACCAACTCTGAAAATTCAGGTGATAAATCTGATGCTGCCTCTTCAGACGAACATCTGCAATGGGATGAAGCCAATTTGTATCTCACAGAGCAAGAAAAGGCCGCTTATACAATGAAAATCGATGAGCCCAAGACGCCATATCAAGGAGGCGTTGATCCCAACAATGATTACTATCGAAGCGACAATGAAAGTGAGATCGGTGATTTCTCTCTGGGTGAGCCTTCCCAGGCGATTGATGCTCAGAACAACACCTCACAGTCTTTGAAGGGATCTGAAATTATCAAAAGTAGTCCTAAGAGTGACAGCGAAAATGATGACGAAGAGGAGGAGGAGGAGGAGGAGGAAAGGCCACTGACTGCGGAAGAGAGACATAAAAGGTTTGAAGCCATGAGAAAAGCGCACTATCATATGAAGGGATCGGTGTTGAGACACCCATCAAAGGCAGATCTTGAGTCGGAAAATGACTAGTAATGGGATCTCAATTGTATTTGGTTTTCTCATAATGATGCTCGACTGTGTGCAACCATATCTAGTGAATATGACCTGGTTACTAATTTTGTTCTGTGAAATGCAATGATATTTATTCATGTTTCTATTGCCACCTTCAGGAAACTTGCTCTAAATTACAAAGACTGTTATAAAACCTAGTAGTCCAAATTAACCTTCGTGTTAGATTCTTCTTGTGCCTCCTCTTCCACTGGAATTCCCCATTCTTCAATCTCAAATTGTCTTCTCCCATTTCGGAAGGCAAACTCCCCTTTCCGTATTTCCATCTGTCCCCGTTCACTATTCGTAGGGGCTTTGTATATATGTATAAATCCTTGTTGCGCTTTTTTGGTTGTTGATGTGTTTGCCTTTTCAACCAATGCGCCCAAGGCTTCATCAAAAGGTTCCAAGTGAAAGACACCATCCACCAAACTTTCAATTCGACTCGTTAGAGCATCTGATCTGGGATACAATTCCAGTGAAAGAGATGCGAAAATTGATATACGAGAAGAATAAATCCTGGATAACGACCTTAAAGCGAGAATAAATGGGAATAGCTGAGATGGCGAAGAACACTCTGGAGAATATGTTGCCGGATGCAGTAAGCTTGGGATGACTATCCGCACTACTGAATCTTGATCTGTGCTTTTCAAAAATGAGAGAATCCTGTTTATGATTGATTTGAAGTATTCTTGAGAGGAGGATAGATTGGATGGATTTAAAAGCAACAACTCTGTAGACGATGGCGAAGGCACCAAACGAGATTTGATATCAAATTGATTATTAAAAAAGGGATAATGTTCTTGGATATAGCTATGCTTTTTCGAAGCTCCCGGATCATTTTTGTCCTTGTTCAAGCCATACCTCCAAGCAATTTTCAAATCTTTATCCTTTGATCTTCCTATCATATTCTGGACAGTCACTTGGGATTCCTGTTCTTTGATCTTTAGCTTCTTAACGTCTTTGCTGCTTCCCTTGTATACTCCCGGTAACTCTTTTCCCCAATGATCGTCAACGCCTATTGCAACCACAAATGTTTTTGGTGTGGTTGGAGGAAGCGGTGAAGCATTCAGTCCAATTGACGCTGGATTAAGCCCCATGGCTAGCCGCTGATGTATTATCCCTTGAGCAGCAAAGGCTCTTAAAATGACACTTGAGAAATCCGTAGCTCCTGACTCCTCAACAAGCACAATTGCTCCTAGTGGAATGCCTATATGAGCAAGCAAGTTATCCAAGTCGTTAGTGCCAGACGATATAGTTGCTTGCGAGGTGGAGAGAGAAGGCCGTACACCGGGATGCGGTAGAGCTGGCGCACTACGAGAAGTCTGGCCTGAGAGAGCTGGATGCTGCTGCCGAAGGGGATTCTGTCGGACGGCACCGCTACTTTGTGGTGGTTGGGTACGCTGAGGGACGCCAGGTGGAATTCTTCCAACTGGCACACCTCCTTGGCCACTCCGGTTTGGTGCAGGTCCTGAAGCATACCTCCCGGGAACAGAGCTAATTGGTGCTCTTTTATTACCGGTCTGATTGATTATAACTCCTTTTCTCTGGAACGACATCTGGTAGTACCTGTATGGTTTGATGTTGGCAGAACTCTTCTCAATAGTGCAGGAGGGTAACTGAAAAATTTTGATATTGAAAAGATGGTTTGATGAGACAAAATATGAAAAGTTGGTCAAAAATCACTGGGATCATGTCGACAGCAACTCTCAATTCCGTTTCTGGTGCCTCTGTATCATCTCGGTCGGCATCATTGACGTTTGAGCTAGTGGCCAGATGTTCGAAATCGAGAGCTCGAGCTGCGAATATGATACTGCCTCATGGAACAGTGGGTTTGGATTTCTCATTGATCTATCTTCCTTGACTAACGGTTTTGAGATATAGGTAGAAACCCCAATGTTTATGCCTGTGGCAACACAAGCATCTCTGAAGGGAATAACTCCTGAGCAATTAAAGAATTTGGGATGCAAAATATGCTTGAACAACACCTATCATCTGTAAGTAGATAATAATCTAGGGTGAATGTCATATCTAACAAACTTTAGCGGACTGAAACCTGGCCAGAACGTCCTGGATGAAGTTGGAGGCGCACATATATTCCAGTCATGGGATCGAAACATCTTAACAGATAGCGGAGGGTATGCTTACTATAGTTAGGATTTGAGAGTAGGATTCTAACATCCGTTAGATTTCAAATGGTATCGCTATTGAAACTTGCCAAAATCACAGAGGAAGGTGTGCGTTTCTTGAGTCCCCATGATGGCTCTCCAATGCTTTTGACGCCAGAGCATTCGATCGATCTTCAAAACAGTATCGGAGCAGACATAATGTAAGAACAATGAGGAGAAGATTCATCAGAAGTATGAACTAACCATATAAGAATGCAATTGGATGATGTTGTTCATACCTTAACAACCGGGCCCAGAGTAGCTGAGGCCATGAGAAGGAGCATCCGATGGCTTGATCGGTGCATCGCAGCACACAAGCACCCCCAAAGACAAAATTTGTTTGCAATTATTCAAGGTGGTTTGGACTTGGAGCTGAGAAAGGAATGCTGCGAGGAAATGATCAAGAGAGATACTCCTGGAATAGCAATAGGTGGCTTATCTGGCGGGGAGGACAAGGAATCTTACTGTAATATGTGAGTAGACATTTCCTCCACTCTAAACAGACTCCTACTAACCTGCTTCGGTCAAAGCGTTAAAACATGTACTGGAATTTTACCCGAGAATAAACCTAGATATTGCATGGGAGTGGTATGTGGTAAAACTTGTAAACCATTCCATTGAGATTTTGCTAATTGATGTTGACATTGTTTAGGGTTATGCAGAAGATCTGGTTGTTTCAGTGGCATTGGGTGCCGACATATTTGACTGTGTTTACCCAACAAGAACAGCTGTAAGTTTTTGCTACCTTCTGCTTCTTGAAAATAGACCGTCGCCTTCTAACTTAGTTTTTTGTCCAGAGGTTTGGAAACGCGATTACCAGATATGGCACTCTGAATCTACGTCAAAAACAGTTTGCGAGTGATTTCACTCCTGTAGAGCCTGGGTGCAAATGCCCGATATGCAAACCCAAAGAAGAAGGAGGAATGGGAATAACTAAATCATTTATATTTCATGTCGCTTCGAAAGAGACTACTGGTGCTCATCTGTTAACGCTGCATAATACCCACTATCAGTTGAATCTTATGAGAGAGGCAAGGGAAGCAATCATAGAGGACACATTTGATGTTTTTGTGACCCGCTTTTTCTATGATTTATATGCTGGAAAGAAGGAAACCTATCCAAGGTGGGCAGTAGACGCTC
The DNA here is from genome assembly GCA_030581615.1 of Alloascoidea africana. Classification (NCBI taxonomy): domain Eukaryota; kingdom Fungi; phylum Ascomycota; class Alloascoideomycetes; order Alloascoideales; family Alloascoideaceae; genus Alloascoidea; species Alloascoidea africana. Next base: position 150,417 of record JAKTTT010000039.1, on the reverse strand, counting down.
TTCGAGGAGTTGGAATAGATATACTCCACTAGGTTTGATCATGTTTGTGGTTGATTATATATTTAATGATTATATATGCTTTAGCACATTGTTTTACACCTTCATGTGCCGTTCAGAGTCGTTACTGGTTCCAGATGAACCATATCCTCCTGAATTATGTCCTCTTCATCTTTCGCATCTCTGTCGTAATCCAGAATGTCTCCTGTTTCACTATTACTAAAAGACTCTTCTCCATTGCCTAGAATTATAGCATTGGGATTTCTGTATGGTTCGCATTTATCCGGCAAAACTCCACCAAGAACTGCGTTATAGTTTTCTCGAGCATCTGTGAGAACGGTGTCCACATGATTCCTCCACTCATTACTCTCCAAGTAACCTTGAACCGGCATCGAAAATGATTCTGAATAGCACAAGGATGAAAACTTTACGACTTCCTCAGCTATTAGCGTTAAGTGGCCAGAGTACCCATACGAAATGAAAGTATCAGCTTCATGCTTCTTCGTTCGTCGATACCCTTCGATAATTCTTTCTGTGATATGGGAGACTTTAAAAAGATCAATGGCAAGAAATTTGTTGTAGCTTGAATCCATGTTGCCATTTAAAACCTGCTGAACTATATCAAACGTAACGTTATGAATGAAACTATTAAAAGGAAAATCGAAAAACAGATCAAAAATGGTTGGAATGAAATGAGTATCTGTGAGGGCAATCTTGAAATAATCGCCTATGGTTGGCTTTTGTCGAAGCAACTGCTCATACGCTGTTTCAAGCTCAGATTGAGGTGAAAGAAGGGCTTCGTCGTCCTCATCGCTGCTTGGAACTGATAAAATGGTTGAAAATTTGTGTTCAGCATTGGCTCCTTGAAAAATGGAAAAGTTTCCATCAGTCATGACAGAAGTTGATAGACTGTTAGGATCTACCGATGGAACAGCGTCAAGTCCTTCAGGTTCTTTATTGACATCAGCTACATCTTCCGGGGACGTAATGTCTTCTGAATCTCGATCTGGGTAATTATGATCTGTCATTTCATTCCTTTCCACAGCCATTTCTTTTTCGGGTTCATCATTATTCCTATCGGTTGCAACAGAGTTTGGTAAGCTATCTTGTATTTCCGCTTCTTCAATATTTGTTGTCTCTAGCTTAGTCAAAAGAGCCTCTTCCGTGTTAAGGTTGTTGTTCATCAACGCCATGTTACTACAATGCAACAGTTCCGCTATCAGCTCGCATATTTTGAATCTCTCAATTCCCAACGGTTCCATCTCTCCATATGAAGCTTGAATTTTCTTTATCTCTTTTTCTTTTAATATCTTATAAAACTTGGATAATGACTTAGAAAATAGGTCAAGCATGTATCCCAGGTAAATAGAATCTCTATAATTCTGTTGATGAGAACTATCGAAATCAGGTACTGCGTCATAATCGCTATTGTTTTTCCTAATAACTTCAATAACTATCCCTACTCCCGAGGAAAGAGATGATCCTCCACACAACATTAGGTTAATTAGGTCACTTATAGAATCTCTTTTCACTAACGTATGAACCAGCACATTTGGGCCAATAGAGTCTGGATCAATAGGAGAACCCGCGGAAATAGTTACAAGAGCTCTGATTAAATCAGTTACACTGCTATGTGTAAAATGCGAATAATCTGGCCCGACATAGGCTATCAATTTTTCGATAAGATGCTGGTCATTCAAAGTTTCTGTTATGCCATTTGGGGAATCTGCTTTGTCCGTAGATATCAGTTTCAATAATAGGTCTCCAATAGGCGGATTTGTCAAATGATTCAATATGTCATCTACTAGAGTTGGAATAGACTTGACGTATTCGATGAATTCTTCAAGTTTTGTGGTTGTGAGCTGCTCCATTATATTTGCGAACGAATTTGTAATACAAGGATCAATAGGGTGAACAAAACTGAGTATGGACCATAATAGGTCTAGAGCTTCTCTGTGTCGGGAAAGAGCGTCTGTCATTGACCATATATTTACAGATAATATTTGAGCTGAAATGCTTGCTTTGTTCATGATATCAGATTGTTCAGTAGTTTCCGTTTTATCCTCAGCCAAAGCCTGTAGATTGGAATCATCATCTTTCTCGATCACATCAGTCAACGAACGTTCAACAAAAGGAATGTTTGCAGCTTGATGAATGATGCCACATAACTCAAGAATATTGTCTGGCCTTTTGAGAAACTCTATCAGTTTCGCATTAGAGCATACAAGTTCATCTTGCAGTGCGTCTTTCTCCTGAAACAGTTGCTCCAACTTCAGTGTAGGATCATCCAATAGTTTATCAATATTATTGCTGACAGAGAATCCACTTCCAAATCGCCAAAAACTTGACATCATAAGCTACATGGATATCAAAGCCGTTAACTCGTGTACGCCGAACTGGGTCTGTTCAGGTTTTCTCAGGATGGAAGTGGATAACATAAAAGTTACCCGGTTTACGGCGATATGTTTCTGAGAAGGACTTTGTCCCAATGATCTGACAGTTACGCCATGCTTGGTTCTACATGTTTGGCACTTCTTAGATCGCATTCTACAATTCTGCGCTCTATTCCTTTTTGACTGAGTGTCTGATTGATAGATCCCTGAATTCCCTCTAGTTGGTTTACCTCACATGCACTTGTTTTAGGTTATACGAGCTCATGGAGTACCCCTTGTGGGCAGAAGAGAGAAAAGAAAGCGGGTTGGATCTTATCCAGTCCACGCCAGAAATGTTCAATCAGGAAAGCCTACCCACGCTTGTAGACTTCTACAGGCGAAGGTATGGAGGGGGTAACCCAAACACCTAATCCACCAATGTGAGCTAACTCGTTGGCGAATTAGTTGCGACGCAAGGGTCAGGCACGGGCCATATTGTCTGTTACTTCCTTTGTCTTCCCCCAGACGAAGACAGGAAAGCGGGCTTCAAACGTAGAAAGTTCAGGCTCCCTAACGTTTCAGAGCGCCCCTTTCGGACGAGTAAAAGGAGTGAGGTTGTTTAGTTTAAACAGCCTAGGCGCTGTAATACAAGCGATAAAAAAAACGAAGAGCCTGAGTTGTAGAACCAAGTATGGGGCACCTGACATCGAAACGAACCATTATCTACAACTTCGTCCTTTCTCACTAACTATATAGAATTCGTGGTAGCTTCCTGAGGTTTCTCTAGTTAGTGCCGCCTCGCACATTGAACACACTTCCTTCTTCCATGAAAAGGCCCATCTCCGACAAAAAATACCAGATGATACCAGATTGGTGCTAGATGTTGTCTAGGATAGATGTGTGACTTTTCACACGGAATGCTTTTCTCTACTACTCATGTTCCGAGGAATAGACCCAAGTGAGTAGACCTCATGATATATACAAAGCAGCAGAAACGATGTATTTCTTTTCCTTTAGTTAGTTTTTGTATTTAGTGATGTGGACTACTCATTTGATATTCACCAGTGGTATCTGGTTACATCGCTTAGTTCTGCATAGAGAGACATGGGACTCTCACTACTCTTCACAGTGATTACGATCTAGTGTGATGGGAGCCAGTATTCCTCTCCTGAACTATATTTACTAGTCTCTTTCGGGTGACAGGAAATATATGTAAGGGAAATCTATATAGCAACAAGGATATCTCCATTTTTAACTCCATTACCCATTCTCTGCATTTTTCCTCCGCACAAAAAATACTGCCACCTCTTTTTTTCATTTGCCCCAATGAATATTCAGATTGTTTCTATTCACTGAAAGATCGAGTGGGACCCTGAAGCTTGAAAAAGGGAAAAAATACTTGGAAAATATATGATGCTTGTGACAAGTTTGAATGTGTCTCGGAAATAAATTGCTTCTATTCCTAAACAAAGGAGACTTCACTTTTGGACCCAATTAAAAGCAAATACAAACATGCTGGGTTTGATCCTCACATCAACTTGATAGGTGCTGCCACTGTTATCAGACCAGTATTAAACTATAGTACTACGAGTAAATTTATAAAGGAAATGTTATTGCCCATTAAAATCAGCAAGCCAAAGCAAGCACAGTACATACTTATAAAAAAAGTAAATGCACTTAACATGATGAATAAAAACTGTTCCTAACAAAAATATCGTTAACGGTACTCATAAGAACCCACAACACGGGAGTCCGGAACATGAACCAATTCCAACTGTTGGTATAAGTCGGATTTCTTGTGGAAATACAAACCAGAGATGCTGCCGGTGCTCTGATCAAAACAAATGTAATAAAAGCCAGCATAGCTAGCATTTTCAATTTCTTTAATTCTATGATCTGGAACCAGAAAACACTCCTTCCACCTCATATACAAGTGTTTCTGTTGATCATGGTTTTTGTGAACATAGTCAGTATGCTTCACTTTTTTTGGAAGATTGCGCCAAGATTGAAATCGCATCCAGTGTATTATATCTGCTTGATCATCAGACCCCCACTCTGGGCGTCTAGTGTAAAATGAATATCGCGGTCCCACAATCTCTCCTCGGAAAAAAGTAGTCAACTCTTGTTGGTTTTCAGTCAAATCTATCATCTATGTTAATGATATGTTCCAGTAGTTATCCGAAAACCTAATACATACTCTGAATAGAAAGATAACCGGAAATCTCTGAACGCTGTAAATCGACCTCTTTTAAATATATCTGCACTTCATGGGTCTTCTTTCCCGATAGCTGTGTCCCAACAAATCGACTGCCAGGTCGCAAGTATGATGTGTAGGTTGTTTTATGGGGCTTAGTAAATAGATCATTATAGTATCTGGAGACCAGTCGAGGATTGAACGATGATGTACGACTGTCTTCCGAGTTTTTACTGTGATAAGATGGCTGCTCAACTAGCGTATTAGTCTGAGCCTTTGCCTTTTGTAACTTTTTGCTTTTGGTAAGTGGGTCCTTGGGAGCAGAACTCTCTACCAATCTGGACTTGTTCTCTAATGAACTAGAAGAGTTTTCAGGCATGTCGTTAGCAGAGCTGACTCAAAAACCAACTCCACGAGTGAGTTCACAACCTCATCGGAAAACCCACATCAGATTACCCGGACGTCTTATCATGAACATCCCAACACCCATTCGCTCCGTTGTGACACCACTAAGATTGATTATTACATTTTTGGGATTTGTTTTCTAGTAATGCTAGGAGTTTTGAGAAAGAACTTGTGTCTTGATAACTCTCATTAGTTTTGGGGACTTCTAGAAATATATGTTTCGAGAGTATTGCAGAGATATGCCATGAAACTACAAGGACATTTTATTGGTATCTCCAAGTTTTCGCGGTCAATTCACTTCAAAGCATTATTTTGCAAAGTTTTATAAATATGTATTTTATAAATATGTATATAGTCATAGGCAGTGAATTCTATTTTTTTTGGATATCCTTTTCATGATGCTGAAAATGTCGAAATGGTAGTAGCGACTATATCCGGGTAATGCATTTAGATGTTAGGGAAAGAAGTAAAATGAAGAAACTGTGCAGATTCGGACTCTCATGCTCTGTTTTACTCCTGCGGACCTGCCGTCTTTCCCGATTCGGTCCTAGTGCGTTAGCATAGCGACATGGTGGTGTGATTGCCTTTTCTGATCTGGCTATGAATAGGCATGTCAGTAATCCTAAACATGGTTGTAGCTTTTATTTCTAGATGAATATAAAAGCTCCTGGTTCTTTGAGATCTCAGAGTCCCTCAGAGGAGTTTTTGTTTTCTTTTCTTGGTTTTGTTCTGTTTTTCGTGTGTCTCGATTAGGCCACGTGCGTTTCTCCATCTACGAATCACTATAAAACATTGAATCTGTCCAGAACAAAGACAACACCATTCAGATCCCACAGCAAAACGCGACGTTACCTTACAGAAGTATTTCACCGAACAGAAACCAATTATCTCGGCCTTGGCTCAGTTGTTGAGTGGCACGAGCATAATCGACTGCAAACTCAAAGAAGTTTCTCTCTCCAGAGGACGTAGCGTGCTCATGTGGGCATCAGGCTCCTAGCTATGACCACGAGGCCATGGAATGCCCATTGCGGGCAGAAGAGAGGAAAGAAAGCGGGTTGGATCTTATCCAGTCCACGCCAGAAATGTTCGATCAGGAAAGCCTACCCACGCTTGTAGACTTCTACAGGCGAAGGTATGGAGTGGGTAACCCAAACACTTCACCAACTAACGCGAGCTAACTCATTGGCGAATTAGTTGCAGCTCAAGGATCAGACGAGGGCCATATTGTCTGTTACTTCCTTTGTCTTCCCCCAGACGAAGTACCAAGAGGGTTCAATTCGTCTTCCATCGCCTCAACCCAAGTTCTTTTCTTTGATTCAGAATGCGTATGGGGCCGAAATTGTATAGTTGAACCCGGACGAATATCCTCTTTGGAAGAGGCAGGAAGAATGGAGCGCGGTTGCAAGAACTGTAAGAAACCGTGCTCCATTCTTCCTGCCTCTTCCAAAGAGGATATTCGTCCGGGTTCCACTACACGATCTCGGCCCCATACGGAGTGATTCAGAATGTAATCCTTACCGCTAACCCAACAATCGCAATAGCATGACTTCTAGAATTTATATTCTGTATTGTTATCACTGTAAAATCTAGATTAAAACAACCAGGAATTCGTTCAGAAAGGAACGCATATCAAAATACGGTTATGAACTGAATTATCTTGACTGAAATTTCTCGACATTTTCTGCGCATTGCACTGTGCACTTTGCTGTATTTAACAGTGTCATGCTCATACCAAAAACTGGTCTCTCAAACTCATGTACACAATTTTTAAAAATGTGCTTTTCACCTATACTGGATTAGAACACTCCTTGCCAGAAGGTAGTCATAGGTCAATTACTCGAAATTCAAAAGCAAACTCGTAACGCCGTGTTAAATCAAGATAGAAAACCGTTGACCAAATTTCCATTAAAAGAGTCCAGCAGAATCGCCTGCTCGTACCCTTCATAATAGATATCTATGCCCAAACATGTGTTGGCAAAGACATCTGCAAAAATGCAAATTGGAGAGACTCTTGCAATAACTTTAGGCGCATCTGTCAAGCACCTCCACATATACTTTTGATAATCTATCATGATAAAAGTTCTCAAATGGACCCCCTTCAAAGGACTGTACAGAAGTTATGCGAGTTCTTTCACATATAGATTTCAGCCTTACGATATCGGTCTGAGTCATATAATTTGTATCTATCAGTTTTGCAAATATGAGATCAAACTTCTTGAGCATTTGAAAGAGTTCTGTGGGCGAGTCAATTGGTAAATTGGGGACCCAATCGTTCACATCGTCAGCCAGATGTAGTAAATAATGAACCTGATTAAGCGGCTTAGGAGCATGTTGCGTAGTTAAATCCGTTGAGACTTTAATCGAATACCATATGAAATCGACCACTTTGTTTACATCATCCAAAGCCTCTGTCAGACTTTGGTAGCCATTGGGAGGATTGAACTTCTGTACATACTTTCGTTGCAAGTTTGCTAACTGTCTATCCAAGTAAGTGATAAAACGTGACAGCTGCGCTGAAGATAGCTTTTGTGGCGGAACAGTTGGTTGGGATAGGTCTAGTTCCACCTCAAGGTTGCTTGAATCAGATTCAGTGGGACTATCAATTGAGGGCGAAACAGAAGGACCCGTTATTGGGGAGCAAACTGAAGATTCACGGGACATTGCTGATCTAAGTAATAATCATCTTTTTTAGTCTGGCGAAAGTAAGAGAAGCACATAGACAATTACTTTTATGTTCTTTGGGAGTATGTTCTGAGTTTTCTACAATCATGCTGGGGAGCTTGTCTCAAGTGTTAACATCCATACACCCATTGACTCTAGTCTAACTTGAACTTTTTTCTTCATTCTGGGGATTAAGAATTTATGCTGAAACCTTGTCTTTCTTTTACTTCTTGAACTTTTTTCTGATTGTATTAATTATTTCAACCAAATTTCTAGTAAGTTTATGCTTTGCTTGCCTTTTATCTCTGTTCAATGGTTTTGTTTTTAACCGAACTAAACGCTTTTTATAGATATCAATGTCGTTCGAACAATACCAATACCGATCATCCAATCTAGACAGCAAAACTATTTGGATGGGCGACCTAGAACCATGGATTGACGAGGCCACTATTCGCTCCATCTGGTCAGGCCTTGGGGAGCCAGTGATGAACGTTAAAATTATCAAAGACAAGATAACAGGTAGTAATGCTGGTTACTGTTTCATTGAGTTTATGACTTTACAATCAGCCCAGAAAGCGGTATCACTACACGGGACTTTGATTCCAAACACCCAGAAAATGTTTAAGCTGAACTGGGCGTCTCATAACTCAGGAAACCAAAGCCAGCCCCAGAATACCCAATTCAACCAGCAGCCAACTCAGTTTAACAACAATCCTCAACAAAGTGGTGGTTATAATAGCCATTCTACAGGCAGTCAGAATGAATACTCAGTGTTTGTTGGCGACCTTGCTCCCGACGTGAACGATGTTATGCTGTTCAATGCTTTCCATTCAAAGTATCCCTCAACCAGAAGTACCAAAGTTATGATAGATCCCTCATCTGGGGTTTCCCGTGGATATGGCTTTGTTAGATTTGGCTACGAGCAAGATCAACAACACGCGCTAGTGGAGATGCAAGGCTTCATAATTGGAACCAGACCTATCCGAGTATCGATGGCAACTCCAAAGAATAACAGAAATCAACAACCAGCTTCAGGATCTCAGTTTCCTGTTTCGAACAATATGCCCTCAAATACAGGGCCAATTGGATCTGTTGGTGGATCTGATTTCGTAGCTCCGCTGGCTAACACTCCCGCTTTAACGCAATACACGGATCCTAACAATACTACCATTTTCATTTCAGGCTTAACTCCTTTGGTAACAGATAACGATTTACATTCCTACTTTTCCTCCTTTGGCCAAATTATGTTCATGAAGTTTTCACCGGGAAAGGGGTCTGCATTCATTCAGTATACAATGAGAGAAGATGCTGAAAATGCAATCAGCCAAATGCATGGTTATCTAATTGGAGGGTCTCGATTAAGGATTTCATGGGGAAGAGCAAATGGAAATCTGGCTGGGCCATATAGAGGTACGCCTGGGATTCCTTCAAATCTGTATGGCAGGCCTTCCTACACCAGACATGATACTGACAATCTGGACCCTTATTCTTCTTACTTGCCCCTGATTTCTAATAGATCACATCGACATATTCTTTCCAGCGAAGAATCAGGAGAGTCAATTTCGACATCTTATCAGAACCAAATATTTCAAACGAGACGCGAACTCCGATCGGACCGGTTAGAAAGTAGCAGCTCTGGTTTTCATGGAGTATTCGTACAGTAGAAGACGTTTCTGCTTGTAAATACAAGTGGAAGACTACCAGAATCAACAAATCACTTTGATAAAAAAAATTTCTGTTTTAAATTATTATCTTGCTTGTTAGTTGTTGTATTTATTGTGTAATTTGCAACTGTTTTGGTTAGCTTTGCTTTTCAATTGCACTCTTTTGCTAATTAAGATGAATAGATCTTATTAACATAGTTATAATTTGATTCTCTTCAGCTTTGCTTGCAAAAACACTGTAGCAGCTAACAAGGTCAACAAGTTTTGTTTATTTAATGATATCTCTTTAGTTTATCAGACAAAAAATCTTCTGAAAAATATCTTAAAAGTTTATCGGTAGTGGGACTACTGTATTCGGACTCAAACGTAGGAATCTTCATATATTTATAATCTTGATGCTAATAATTATATCAAAAGCTAATTTGCTGAATCTTTTAAGCGGTTTTGTCAATATATGCCTAAAAAGAAGTTAGTATTAGTACACTCTTTTAATGAAAAAATGCAAGGCCCGATGAAACATACAGCATATAGCTCTTTATCCTCCTCGGTTCCACCCAATGCCTTATAAAGTCCCCCATAAGGATACTGCCTAGGGATTGCAGGTCGCTCTGGATAGAAGAAATAATAGATAATAGCTCCAAACACACCCAGTCCAGCAAAAAATGACCCTAAGGAGAGTACAGCTTCTGCATTTGGGACATGATCAAAGTAATCGGGGGACCACATATTCAACATATCGTCGTTCTCGTGAAGCGTTTCATCAAAATTTTTCCTGTTTTGCCTGTCATCCCATTTGCCGTATGGGCTTCGCTTTTGGGATAATTCGAAAGGAACGTCGGGGTAGTCTCCAATCTTGAAACCTCACATGTTAGACAGACCAGAACAGATCTCGCTCTTCATCTAAAAACCTGTCGATGCTTACCAGTCCTTCCGCTTTGCTGTCATTGCCCTTCAGTCTCACCTGGTTCAAGACCAAAACAGACGGCCGCAATAACTGAGAGGCCTGAAGTTTTAGACCAGTTCGGATTCCCAATGACGAGGCCTTTGATAGCATTGTGGAACAGTGATGGTGTAAACAGTATCGGAGAAGCCTAAGAAAGCAAGATCATCAAGAAAATGATTGGCTGAAGTGAAAAATATGGTTACCCGGAGCATAGGCTTAGTAAACCATTTGTCAGCTTGCTCTGGATACAGGATTATTATGGCAAAACTTGAACTTTTGGTGCACTTCTACAGAGCGCTGAAGGAAAATAGGGAAATGATCCTCGTATATCCAATCTCGCTGTAGCTTTATTGTTAATATCTCGCACGAGCTGGTTCTTAATGAGTCGAGATGAGTTGGGATGAGCTTGATTGAACCTTGTAACGGGTAACATGCGTGCGACCCCTGGGCCTATTTCCGCATCTCAGAGGGAAGCATCTGCCCAAGACCTCAGCATCAGCCAAGAAGATGTTGCAATGCAACAATAGGAGCATCAGCTTGGCCTCGGCGAGAAGACAGCCTTTGTATCTACGTCTTAGCTGAATGGTCGCATGACGACATCGAAACGGCTAGCCGAAACGACCGAATTCCCCCCACAATGAGCAGAGAGCTCCGTCTTTGTGTTTGAAGATACAGCAGCAAGCGTCCTCTTGATTGAACCCTATTTTCAGTATAAATACGACCTGCCCATCCACCTTGGGATCTCTCTTGCTTCTTGTAAAGTCACAATACAGTCAGAACAATGTCAAACATCAAGATTCATTACCCAGTAGGCGACGGCATCAACGAACCCCGAAGGGACTTTTTTGCTTTGGCTTCATCGCCAGAAGCTGTGGAGAAGTTTAAGACCGACCCTTCAACTCCATTGGTCAACACGGTGGGGATATTCAAAGTCTTCATCAACAGAACCAGAGGCACAGAAGGAATTCTCGAGGAAGCTTCCAAATTGGAATTGGAGACCGCATTCAATACTAGCTCTATTGACGATATCTTGAAGGTAATTGTCACAGAAGGCTCAATCAAGGGCGAGAGTGACGCCAGCAAGAGCAGATGGGCTTCAACAAACGACTCAATGGGACCCGGTGCCGGACATTAAATGTCCTCAGTTGATACTTTACATTTCAATTGATTGTTATGATACATCAATTCTATAATAAAAGGCATTTTGATACACTTTCTCTTCTCTGGATTTGTAGGCGCTAATTTCTGTAAGTTGACGTAGGATGTGGAAACATCCACACGCCCATCCACCCCATTGAAACATCGTTCGCTGTCCTATCTATGACATCTTCAACTATATCAAATGGCTCCAAAAATCAAGGCTGACAAGCGAAGACCGGAACTCGCTGTTCCGTATGTTGAGTATTATTTCTTTTATAACATGGAACTTGTCCAAGCTAATGTCAGTTGTTCAGCTTTGTTGCCCCGCCTCCCAAGTCGGTGAACTCACCATCCTCTTTAATCGCGAGCACTCTCCCAATGGCTGCTATGTTTACAAGAATAAAGATTCTTTCTTGGACGGCAATTTTTTCAGCTTTAATGGCATACTTGAACGAGCCTACAAATGCCGTTTATGCAGAAGGCAGACAATCAGCAGTTTGGTCTTTGGGGTATGACAATATCCACAATTTTTCACCTGTTAACAACATGGTACTTTGTTGAATTTGCTGCTAACGATTTCTTTCAATGCGCAATAGAATGTCGGTCGTTGGATTATTCACCTGTTACATCGATGTAAGCGGTTATATAATGAGGTTTAGATGACCTTTGTTGAACGTTTGATGAAAGAGACACTAACAGACAATTTGATCCAGCTTGCATTTCCTTCACTAGCACCCGGAATCGGGGCCAAGTCTAAAGCCAGCGCAAGTGCGAGCACTACGACGTCTGCATGATCATTCTGGAGCAGTATTGTTCCTTGATGTAGATTCTGGTTCTACAAATGAGTTACTACATAAGAGAATCGAGCTGTAGCTACTCAGCAGAGCTGTAGTGTTTAGGGAAGTACATAGAGATTAGAGTAGCATAGGAAAGCTAATATCAAAGACAATGGTGCACTATTTCTCCCTTTTAGAAATCTATCTGCCTTGTTCATAGTAAATAGATCGTGCTGGTGTTTGGGTGTATGCTATAGAGGAGCACAACATCTTGCCACGACAGGCACTGAATCTAAGCTAACGATCAAACAACAAGATGGAGGTTCCAAATATGAAGTCGCTGAGAAAAAGCCGGCTTCTTCCAAAGGGAGCATGGAAGCAGCCGAAAAAGAACCCATATGCTGGGCTTTCCATCCCGGAAGTCAGCAAAACGCCCAACCTCCAGGTCAAAGATAGGGATAAGGAGAAAGTACGTCCCAGTATATGATTGTAGAAAGACGCAATATTAACAATCGTTTTTACCTAGATTGGGAAAATGGTGAAGAGGAGGATGTCTACACAGGTGAGACCATCAGATATACCTCAAATGGAGGCACCTCCGTTACCATCTGGAGCTTCTGGCTTAATTGCTGCACAACACCAGTCCAGGTTAGACCCTGGTATCCCTAGTCAGAAACAACGGACACCAAATATGCCAATGTCGAACAAGGGGCCAATAAACTATCCCAAAAAGCGAGCTGGAGGTGCCGAGAGAGGCGACCGCGGAAACGAAGCAGAAGGTGGATTATCTTTGAACGATGCCAACTTTGATCCGCGAATATGTGAGTACCATCAGCTCGAATTATTTATTACGTACTCAAGGGTCCTAACCTCTGTTTAAAAGTCATTTCAAAGAAGCTTCAGGATGCCAATGCTACTGAAATTGACAAATTTGCAACAATGCTAATGGAGATGCAAGAAAAAGCGAACAACGACATCAAGGAAAACCTTGAGAATAGTAATCGACAGATACTTTCCGTTAGCAAGAGGGTTGTGGATATCCAGAAAGAACTAAATACTGTTCAAAAGTTAATTAATGAATTACAAGAAAGCGCGTCAGTGATGAAGGAAACAGCGGAACAACGAAGTGCAATTGCTCAAAAGTCACCCTCTGCCTCATCGACAAATTTGAGCATCATGAAATCTTCAATGTCTAAAAGACAGAGTATATTTTTATTAGAAAAAATGTGGTCACAGGAGTTAAACGGTATTTTCAAACATGTTGAAGGAGCACAAAAGCATTTACCTGCTGTGCCTGGTCGGCATGTGATTGCGGAAAGTGGAAAATGGATTGAGCTGAACGCCGCAACGTGGAAACCACTAAAGCCTTGCCATATATTTATTCTAAGCGACCATATATTGATTGCCACCAGAAAACGACACAAAATGAATGATAGTTCAAGCTCTTCGGGGGGATTAATAGTAGATCAATGCTGGCCATTACGTGAAGTTCAATTGGTCGATTTGGGCGTCACAAATAGATCATCAAGTTCGGACAGTGATGGCAGTGGCAACAGCAAGAAAATTGGAACTATAAAATTTCTATATGGTGCTTTAGCATATGTGTACCAGACCAACAGGCCGGATCTATATACAAAGATTATCACTGCTTATAGAAAAGCACAAGAAGAAAGCGAGGGTACGGAACAAGCAAACACTAAAGAAAAGCGCATACGCGACTCTTTGGCCTATCTAACGACAAAGGACCCGAATGTGGGCGATAATGATGAACTTTTACATCTCATTGCTACAAAAATGCACATGAGGAGTAGGAGTCATACTCAGAACGATTTTGTTGGGCGGGCTGAAGTAATTCAAGAAGTGGACGATACGATATCCGAACTGGACATTTATATATCTCGTCGAAATTATGAGGGAGCAATTGAGCTTATCAAAAAGTGCGGTGATATTGTAAACAAGGGAATACGAGGAGATGGCAAAGATGGGTTGGATGGAACTTTTCTCGGTCAATTGATGGAGACCAAATTGAAGAAACGAATTGGACAATTGAAAGAAAAGATGGAGTTTGAGCTTGGATTGGACACAATCAGGGAGTCGGACATTAACAGATGCCTTTCTGTCCTTAAGGGAATCGACCTTGAAGAGGACGCAAGAGGTATCTTTTTGGAGGCAAGAAGCAAGCTTGTACACAAACGGGTTAGACAAGTCGAGTTCCAAGGAGATATACCCCGATATGTTAACCAGGTTTCTATAATAACCTTTCATCTTCTCCGTGGCACTGTCGAAATTTTTATTAATAACTTTCCGTCAAAGGCGAAAACTAGTCAGCTTGTGGCTTGGGTTGAAAATGAGGTTCAGAAATACATTGAATTATTCAAACGACAGGTATATAGCGTCAAGGCCGAATCTCCTGCTTATCAATCCTGCGTTTCTGTCGCGAAACAGCAAGCAGATCAATTGAAATCAGTTGGCATGAGCATGGATTATCTTTTAGAGCCTTTTTACACTAGTTCAAAATCTTGATTTTCTGGTTTCTTAATGACCGATTCTTTTAACAAGCTTATTGACAAAGATCGTACAAGTTGAATATTGTGTAACTTGTAAAAGTTGATTTAGTCCGTCCGCGGCGCATCTCCATGAGGTGACCGTGTTTCCACACATTTACACAAGAAATTGAGAGCCTAAGGAGATGCGCTCTGTCTTCTTTCTAGATACAATGTGAACCGGCAAATGTGTCCAATTCTTACTGTTACCAATACTATATATTTATGAATAAAGAACACTCGTTCATCCCTCAACGCAAAAAAGTCAAAAGCATTACAATGATAAAGGAGTTATCAAAGAAACGCTTAAAAGATTGAAATCTAAACTTTGGTTCAACCATATGGCTGATTCAGAACCGTAAATTTAGAATTGTAATAAATTATCTCCCCCTTTTGTCACTCTCTAATGACGTTTGAATTCCTTTAGATGGAAAGGGGGAAGAAGAAAGTATGCGTTTGAGGGTTCAGCGAGGAAAACATAAGCATTGTACCAACCTAAGAATGCCACAACGATTCCAATTATACCACCAGCTTTGGTCCAGTTCTCGGAATTTTCAAAAGACCCGATTGACAAGCAGAGAAAAGTAATTGCCAGAGTAAAAAACAATAGGAAAAACACCAGGGTAGTTTTCAATGTGCATAAAGTTAACAAACTTGTAAACAAGAACCATCCAAGTAGGTAGAAGCCGATAGCGGAATGAAACTGGCTCTCACTTTTTTCATAAGCAGCAGCAATTCCAAAATCATCAACTAAAATCGCAGCATAAGATAACCAGAAACCTCCGTAAGAACAAAACGCTGTAGCAGCAAATGTGTTTCCAACAGCAACTTCCCAGAGTCCTGCAAAGATTTGAACAACTCCTCCATAGAATATAGCCGGACCCACAACAACATTAGGCACAGTTATGCCTCGGGCTTGGGCGTTAAACATGGAAAGAAGAAAAGTGGTAAGGGAAAAGGCAGCCAATCCAAGAGGAGTTGGGTCCGCAAACTTGGTAGAAGACTGAGCGTTGTTGTTGCTACTTTCGCTGGGTACTCCTCCTAGCGCTTTTATGAGATCTTCTTGATTAACTGTAATGTCTCCGATTCTCACAGTTCCGGAGGATCCTTGGGCTGCTCCCAAATGAATAGAGCTGCCTACACGAGACATTTTACCGGAACGGTGGTCGCCCTTTTCCAGATCATAGTCTACCGGTGAATTGTTCATGGTTAAAAGAGTGAATAGTATTGAACAGTTGTCGACCGAATGAGCTGAAGGATCTTGACTTATATTTGTAACTGATAAAACAATTTGATAATTGAGAAGAAGAGAAAATATTTGGAGGCTATGGTCTAGTATACTATACTATATTGGCACACACACCTCAAGAGATGATATTCCGTCCTGGACGACGCAGGGTACAATTAAGCTCTACCAGTTTCACAACACCTGGCTTCCGAACTTGTGAGGTTGAAGCGCTTGGCACAAAGTAGCAGGGCGCTCTTGGCATCGCTTTTGACCTTCCCAAATGCCAAATAATTATCACTATTGTATAACAATGTGGAACTAAGAGTTGCTTTCCAATCAGTATATCAGTTGGGGTTGGCAAGAATGCACCAAGAAACCGATGTCCTCGGTGTTCAATATGGCTGCTCTCAACCCCAACTCTATATTGGAGGACAAAACAAAATTGGCACTATAAACTTGCTGAAAACACAGCCTATGAAAACTTTTCCTTTGCTTGAGTTATTTTTGTCAGAGCTCTATCTTATGATTATAGACAAAAACAAGGGTCCTATGAAACGGTTCCCCATGGGCTCTGATGCCTCAGTAGGGTTTAAAAGCACGCCAAAAAAGGTTAGACCTGCTTCCACACCCGATGCGCTTTGTGGCGCTTCCCTGAAAGAATAAATGCAAATCTTTCTTCATAAAATACAGTACAGACAAGTAAACGGTGTTGCTGTCAAAATACCGGAGCCGTTAAGGCTTTAAGATGATATGGGTCACTCTCAAGTTTTTTTTTTGTATTTTCAAATAAAAGTTTCAAACGTTATCGGCCGGGATGCACATGCATCCAAGAGTTTTTCCTGGTTTAGGAGAATACTTTAGCACCATCCGGCTATATTCCTAACGCTCACTAAGCGATCAATTTGTCATTTTCCCACTTAAAAGATTAATTTTTCCACGAATACTTTCAAATGAACATGTTTACAGTCAGTGCTTTCTCTGAATACTATAGTTTGCTCAGAATATGGAAACAACTTTTACTATGATGCCGATATTGAAAGCTCTATTGAAAGGTATACAATGCTTCGCCCAAAGGCCAAGATAAGCAAACGTATAGCATTCCAACTGTAAGAGTAGACTGTCTATTGTAAAAGGCTTGGTTGGGAAAACTATTCCGAAGATCCTTAAGGGTGATTGATTTACTGACGACATTTTGTGTCAGAATCAGAAACGTAGAGGGGCCAAGGGAAACTAAAAAAGATAAATAAAAAAATTTTGAGTTTTAGGAATCGCCAATTATTCCATTATCAAAACCAATGCACAAACCCTGGCTTACTGGAAAAAGCTCCCCATTTACAATCTTGCTCAAAAAGTCTCTAATAAGTTCAAGGAAGATTATATAAAGAATCAGCAACTCGGTATTCATTTTGATTAACCTGAAAAGCGGTAGACATTATACCGTAGGTCATGAACTTTAGAGAAATGTCTACAAATTAAGCGAGGGTCCTCTTGAATATGCTCAAATAGAAAATTTACAGAAAAAACATGCTTCCATCGCCCTAGTAACATTATATTAAGAAGTAACAAATAAAACCGTATCTTCTTATCGTTGTAAATAAAGTTGAATGCCAATAAAAACCTAGAGCGTTGTGACTATACAATACATTCTAAACAGACTGAAACTAACCAATTTTGAAACGTTTATCTTCGTAATAAATCAACCGGATCACATGGAACTCAAATTTTCTTTTTTCACATCTTCAATAGTTCCACTAGAATCAAGATCCTTTTCGTCACATGGATCCGTAACTTGGGCGATGCTTGAAGGTATCACATCTATTAGGGTAGAAGATCCATCATTAACATTTAATTCTGCTTGATTCGAGCTGGTAATCTTTTCTTCAATCGGTGCATCGTCTTCTGATGAACTTTCTTCGCTCTCACTACTTGAACTAGATGAATCAGAATCAGAATCAGAATCGGACTCATCTTCCTCATCAGTATCACTTTCTGTACCTTGAATAACAAATCCAGGAATCTGATTGCGTTTACGACTTTTAGGCTGATCGAGGTTTGAAGTCTCAGAGCAATAGTTTGCGAGGATATAAATCGTTGGATATTCTAAAACCAATTCACCTTTCAAGTCCATTCCTATAGGGTTTGAACCTTCAATTTTCCGCAGCACTCGATTTTTGCGTCTTCGTTGATTCATTTGCTCGATGCAAAACGTATATTCGATTTGAATTTTTGAGGTGGCATCCTTGTTTTCCCTCGCCTTATCCTCAATCTTCCTGATTTCTTGAGCTGAACTGGAAGTTATGCCACTAACAGAATCAGTTTCTGGAAAATTATGTATAGTTTTGTTTGCCAGTTCCAACCCATCAAACGTGTCTATAAAAATGAACTGGATAGTCCAAAGAAAGCAGCTGGTTTTTTTTGACCAGTGGCTCTTGTTTTGTATTGAACGCATCATTCCTTTGGGTGCTTTTCTAACCTTGACTCCTCTTTGAATTATTTCATCAAACCTATTGTCCTCACTGTTTGACTTGAATCTTTTATTTCGATCGTTTCTGAACCTCTGTTGGCGCTTTTTGCGCTCTTCTATCTTATGGCTTTTCAGAATGCGATTCTTCTGAGAATCCTGCCTCCCCAGTTCAAGTTTTCGACCGAAATTTAACAGATAGTTATAATCCCGATTAAAAGATTGCTCTGTGAATAGCTTTTTTCGTGATAAATACTTTGTTGGATCTGGTAGTCCTGTACATGATGTTTGGGCCTTATGACGCTTAGAACAGTTCACAGAACAGAACTGTATAAAGCAAGCAGGACATTTGTACTTTGGCTCTGGGGCGTGACATATCTGACACTGCTTCTGAAAGGGCTGATGAGGCAAGCTAGATGATGAAACCGAGTCCAGCTGATCCATGAGTTTAGTCGTAGTCTCTGCACTTTTTCATTTCATATTCAGGAAAATATGTGTCCAGTATTACGCGTGTGTCAGTATATATCAGCACATCTCAACACCCCCCTTCTCCTTGCCCTTTGATCGTTTGATAGCAGCCAAGAGAGATATAGCGAAACAAAATGGTATGATAAGATTCGCATAATGAACAGATTGCCCAAGAATTAGGAAACTAACATGACAATTGATAGTCTCACACTCAATCCCAAGGAATCCAGAAGCTTCTTGATGTATGATGATTGAAAAGAGGGATTTGTGTTTTCTTCGACGCACATGTTGTAATCTCCAGCAAACTAATAGATCGATTTTTGGATAATTGTTTAGGCTGAGCGGGAAGCCCATCAAATTATATCTCAAGCGAGAGTTTGTAAGTGGATTGAGTACAACTTTGATCTATTTTCCTGTTCCCCCTTGCTTTCCTTTGAGTTAACGGTGCACAGACATTTTTTGCTAACGTTTTTTGACCAGACCGTGCTCAAAGATTAAAGGCTGCTAAAGCTGATGCCGCCAAAGAAATTGAGGCTTACAAGACCGAAAAGGAAACTGAACTAAAGAGATACGAGCAAGAAGTATGTGTTTGATTAATTTGCGAAAGAGTATTTGGAGTGTGCAAAACCATCCTTTTCGAGGTCTGGCTTCTAACTCTTCTATCATTCTCTACATAGCATACTGGATCAAATGTTCAAGCCGAAAAGGACGCTGAAAATTCCGTCAAATCGGAACTAGAGTCGATTGCAAAGACAGCTTCGGAGAATAAGAACAAAGTGCTGGGACTCTTGTTGTCCGCAGTTGTTTCCCCCAAGCCAGAGATCCATATCAACGCTTGAGCTTAATGTCCAGTTCTTTATGGTTTAGCCTTGCGAGCATTAAATACTGTTATCTACGAAATATAGAACCTGTTTCATTCAACTCTGTTGAGGTCAAGTGAGTCGTACAAAGTAGAACTCCCATACACCCTCAAGAACAGGGAGATCAAATGTCCCAACCAACATCATTTTCCAGGAGGGTTTCCTTTCCTTATATAATCTCCTGTTTATTGATTTATCGCAAGACATGGCTACAAGAAAGAAGAGTTTGCTTAAAGTTATCATTCTGGGTAATTCTGGCGTTGGCAAGACGTCATTAATGCAACAGTTTGTTAACAAAAAGTTCTCCTCGCAGTACAAGGCGACTATCGGAGCCGACTTTCTCACAAAAGAAATAGAAGTTGAAGATCGTTTAGTGACGATGCAACTATGGGATACAGCGGGACAAGAGCGCTTCCAATCACTAGGAGTGGCATTCTACAGGGGAGCCGATTGTTGTGTACTGGTTTATGATGTGAATAACCTAAAGTCTTTTGATGCGCTAAATAGTTGGAGAGATGAATTCCTAATTCAAGCCAACCCACGAGATCCCGACACTTTCCCGTTTGTGATTTTGGGCAACAAAATCGATGTTGATGAGAACAAAAGAGCAATCAGTTTGAAAAAAGCACAAAACTTTTGTCAACAGCTAGGGGATGTCCCTTATTTTGAGACCAGCGCAAAAGAGGCTATCAACGTTACACAAGCATTCCAAGTGATTGCTGGAAATGCGCTAGCTCAGGATGACGCTCAGGAATTTGAAGATGGGTACACAGACATTGTGAACATTAGATTGGAACCAGAAACTCCTGGCTGTGCCTGTTAATGATTGCATTTTTATTGATGCCGTGGTTGTTTAATGTTATTTTGATACTCTTCGATTTATGTTTTTGCTCTTGATGTTCTTGTTCTTGTTCGTGTTTCTGTTCCTGTTAACCATCACTTAAACTGTTTTTGATTTGCTTTTTTGATCTTTTCATTTACATATCCGGGCCTACTTCTAATTCTGATGTTTTGCATGCTTGCGATTTCTTGTTTTTTGGGGCCATACAGATTTTACGGGTCTTTAGAGATAACTTCAACACTTGATTGAACAATTCCATTTCTATAAAAAAAAAAGAGCGTAACATATATAAAACGGGTTATATTCCGATTCTAAGGTGTAACGTAATCCACAAAGATTGATGCAAAATGCTGAAAGAACCACAAACAAAAAAAAAAAACAGTCAAATCTCGATAAAAAGCTGCCTCTACTTTCTTTTAACCAGACACAGACGATCCATCACTCTCAACATCACTGTCAACGTCCACATCGACTTCTAATGAATCGAGTAAATTGTTCTGTTCCTCTAGTCTCGAATAGTTGTTGTTACCACCTCGCCTGCTTCTTGAGAAGACCCTCTAAAAGTTCAAGCATGTTAATATCAGGCTTATCTGAAGAAAAGATAAGAGCGACTTCCAATCTCAATGGAAGAAAAAAGTGGTATCATTCCCTGTTGTATTACTTACAGATGATACACGACAGGGTGAAAGGAAGCAGAGAATATTTCGAATACCTTTTAAATAACCATAACTTGGTACCTGGTTCCAGCCACGCCGATGTAAAACCATCCGCTGGTACAAAAACCCACCACTGCAGTAAACGAGCAGAGCAGCCACGATTCTAATGCCATTTCAAAGTGTTAGTGAATTAGTTCATTCGTCCAGATGCACATTCCAAATTGGCTTGGTTTGGTACATGACAAGATAAAACCACATACATTATGATAACGATCCAAACCAGGGCAACATTATCTTCTTTGTGGGCGGTAGCACAGGCGTGAATTGTATGAACATCAAAGTAGTAGTCACAGTCATGGAGAACGCCGATAAAGGTGACCATCGCCTCTGACATTATATCCCTGTCGCATGTAAATGAGAGAATTGTAGACTTCCGAAGAGGTTTCCCGTCAGCGCCGGTCATTCCACGACAATATGAGCCATTGGTGTACTCCAAAACCATCCTTTTCCCTCTAAATCTGGGTTTTGAGGATGCGACGCCTATCGAGTACCTATTGTCATCTACATCGGTATAGTAACCTCCCACAGAGACCACATCCTGGTCGTCGATGTCCACAATCTTTGAGCCAGGTTTCACAGTGGATGAGCATATACTGATTGTAAAATTCATGCCATAATCGAATCCCTTGGGTGCCCAAGATTTGCTATTTTCATTGGATCAGTAAACACGAATGAGTACAAAAAGGTGTCCAACACTAATCAATCACTCACGTCTTTTCGTCTGTTTCAAGGTTTCTAAGGGCACGAAGGTCGAAAAAGCTCCCTGTCAGGGGGGAAACAGCAGTGCATGGTTCTTGTTCATTGTTCTTTTTGGAATCGTCTGTCTCGTCGGCACTTTTCAAATCTGATGACGAAGAGGGTAGTGAAGATGTACTCGCCGAAAGATTTTGTGGGCTTAGCACGGCCGCCAGCGAGTGACTGGTCAAGCACCCGAGTAGAGCTATCAGCGATAGAGTTTTCATGGTACAGTGGGGTATCCTGGAGCGAGTGGATAGTTTGGTGTAAAAATAGAGAAGAGGAAGAGGAAAGAGAGAATGGAAATGGGAGGAGGATTTTTAGTACTGGGTGCAAACAAGTTAGAGAGAGAGATAGAGAGAGAGAGAGATTTGAGCTGCGCAGCTGTGTTTCAGTCAGACGGGCCGAACAGCAAGTTTAAAAGACCTCAAGCGAGCGGCTAAAATGTTCGCAGAGATATATTAGCGATGCTTGGAGTTCGGAATCAACA
This sequence comes from Alloascoidea africana, assembly GCA_030581615.1. NCBI lineage: Eukaryota > Fungi > Ascomycota > Alloascoideomycetes > Alloascoideales > Alloascoideaceae > Alloascoidea > Alloascoidea africana. Next base: position 127,923 of record JAKTTT010000039.1, on the reverse strand, counting down.
TAGGACGGCGGAGAGGGAAAAAGTGTCCGCCGGCCGTTGGTTTGGGCATTAGTGTCTTTAGCGCAGTTGAAAGACTAGCGACCACGGGACAACGGGACATGGCTGTCTGGAACGGGCACTCGTGCTTCACAAATAGAAGACTGGTCTCGCGAACTACGTGCTGGACGCCATCTGGATCTGGAGAAGACGCGAGATGCTCACAGCCAACGGGCCCGTTTGAGCACCCGGCACAAGACTGCATCGAGCTCTGTGGATTGCAACCGCTGGAATGACAGTGCCTGATCACCATGGGCGTAGACTGGAAAGGCTAGTGAAATGAGAACCACAGATTTGAGCAAGGATGGTTCGCAACCTACTTTGCTTTTGGTTCGAGTCCAAGATAAGCGGCACCCAATACTTCTGCCAGCCAATATAATAATACTACTGAAAAGATCAGAGCGAAAACACAAAGCACAATGAGATGAAAGACAAGACCACAAAAGCATCATTATTACGAAATTTACACAAAAACAGGTTTAATAACCTGGAAATTATGTTTTCCTAGGCTGTTGGCGTTCCCTTTCCTTTTTGGCTTTTTCTTTGTGACCATCGACAAGTTCTTGTTCATTAACTTGGGCGAATTAAACTGCGACGAGCTGAGCGAGCTAGGAGACCCACTACGCCAGTCTCGAAGCATTCGCTTGCTGCCCGAGCCTCTGTTATGAAATGCAGAGACTGTTACTGCTGTGGCAAACCCTACCCTTGATATGGCTTCTTCTGAAGCACCCATCTCTCCTCCTGATGGCGTGATTTGATTATTGTTTGATACTGACGTTTGTGAGCGGTAGAATTCTTTCCAGGCCTCGTCGCGCGTGCTTCGCTGAGAGTTTAGATACCAGTTAAAACCAGACGCGTTATGAATTACCTCTAGATACGGTAAATCCTCCATTTCTTCGTCCTGTAATTTTTGTAACTTCCCTACAGATATCAGCGGGATTCCAGGATTTGTAGACTCGTTCATTTTGGAGACTATAATCTCCCTGTTTATTTCTCTCGTCTTTTCATCCGACTTGAGACCATCAACAATCTGTTTGTATCTAGGCCCTGGATTCACATATTCAAATGAGCCTGGAATACACTTGCCAGGAGTGAACACATGGCTATCTGGGTATGTTCCAGATATAGATGAAGGAGATCCAATTCCGAGTCTGTCCGAACTAGAAAGTCCACTTGCTAATAGCGCATTTCTACTACTATGCCGCAAATGACCATGTTCGCTTTCTCGAGGAGAATTAACTCCAAAGTCGTGACCCCCAAAGGTGGAGTTGGTGAGCGAATCTCTGGATGAATGGGCCGCAGGAGCCTTTGGCGGTGGTCTCTTATCGAATGGTTCTCCCTCGATAAAGCCCTGTTCTCTTGATTTTGATTCCCAATAGTCATCTGTCACCCAGAGACCTTTATAAATTATTCTACAGCCGAATAAAACGTAGATCGAACGGGCCGTGACTATACCGATGGTACGCGATCTGAACGCGTTTGGAATTAGATTATTGTCGATTAGAAATCTTTTCTCCTCATCAGTCGCGATGACCTTTCGTAACTGTCTGTTTTTGTGAAATAGCAGATAACTATCTCTAAAATTTAACTCTTTTGCACACTCAGTCGCGAGGAAAAAAAGTCGCTTGCCTCTACCTGGAAGGTTAAAAGAATGGATGCGGTATAGTCGACCTCCTTTAAGCCGTCCAAAAGCGTCTACTTTCCTTTCTCCTTGAGGGTCAAACGCGGTACAAACAAATTCGAGACCTTCGGGATCAAGTACATTGGTCGTATAGTTACCTGCTTCCAGAACTTTGGTATTTGAAGGTATTCGTTTAACTGGATGTGGAGGATGATATGGAGCGCGGTAGACTTTAGGTTCGATATTCTCCTCATCGTCTTCATCGCCATCTTTATTTTTGTTCTTGTCGTCATTGTCATCACCATTAATCTCACCACCTTCAGCATCATTTCCATTAGCATCCACTTTCTGATCCAAAGCTTCTGTCTTTTCTTTGTTGTTATTGTCTTTAGACACGTTAGCCTCAGCTTTACCATCATCGCCAACTAAAGTGGTATCCATTGTCGAATTGAAAGAAGCATCCAACTCGTTTGCGTTCTGTGGCTCCACAGAACTTTCTTCATCTACGGTCTTTATCATTTCAACTGTGTCATTTCCGGTAGAAGAAGCCATGTCTGTTGGCGTCTCCGACATGTTTTCTAATTTTGGTAGTAATCTATAATAGAAGTGCTGTGGCCAAAAAAGTGAAACCCCGAGGAATTACTTACCCGGACGTGAAGCGGTTTATCTTACAAGAAGATGGTGAGTTTCTTCTAAGTTTATATTACGACATTCAAACTTATCAGTACTTTTTTCTGAAAGCAATTAATCTGTTTAATTTGGGTGTTATCTCTCTCGTTTTGGATAGAACAGTCTACCCCAAACAGATAGTCTTTGCGGTGAACATTGATCATTCTGACGTCATTACCGCGATCTCACGTCACTATTCCGGGTAATGATCAGACGAACAAGAAGAGGTGTGCCACAGGTTTTTGAACTTTATAATAGCGAAAGTACTCCAACACTGTTCAAGCCAAAAATGGCCACCAAGATGGCTCTCAACAGTATGCTTCGGTTGCAAAAGTTGCCAATTGGAAAGATTTCAATTCCGTCTATTACATCATGTTATGGATCTTTATGTGGTCCAAGGTCTCAACGATTCTATAACTCGACATTCTCCAAGCACGATTATGACAAGGACAAATTCAGCAATGATATTCCTACAATTAAACTGGCTTGTGATAAACATGTCCCCGATTGTAAATATATCAACCATGATGATATTTTGTTTTTATCTAATAGTGAAAAGCCATTAAAGACCCCTATAGTCTTTCTCCATGGACTTTTCGGCAGCAAAATGAACAACCGTACAGTTAGTAAAAAACTGGCTACACTTCTCAACTGCGATGTGTATTGCTTGGATTTACGGAATCACGGATCCACAGTACCGCATGCTGACAGGATGGATTACGCATCGATGGCCAATGATGTAGAAAACTTCATTACTGATCAAAATCTGGAACAGGTCATAGTCATCGGCCATTCGATGGGCGCTAAGGTGGCAATGGCCATGTGTCTTAGGGAAAAAGGCAAAAACCTGATAAAGTATCTCATCTCCGTTGAGAATTCTCCCATTGATACGCAATTGAACGGTAAATTTGGACAGTACATATCTCAAATGAAAAAAATCGACAGGTCGGATGTGCAGACGAGTAAAGAAGCGTACGCGATTTTGAACCAAGTCGAGAAGAGATTGCCGATCCAACAGTTTATAATGACAAATTGCAAAAAGACAAAACCAGCCAAGCCTGAAGAAGGGAAAAGTACTTTCAAGTTTAAAATTCCAGTTGAAACTATTGGGAAATGGTTGGACTTTATTGCGGGATGGCCATATCTTCCCGGTGAGTCTGTTTTCACCAAACCTTCGTTATTTGTGAGAGGAACGGAGTCTAGGTAGTAAGTACAGATTCAAACTTTTTTTTTTTTTTTTGGTGTGGGACGATGAACAATTTTTAACCGTTTTGCAGTATCGCGGACGAAGCATTACCCATCATTGGGCAATATTTTCCTCAATTTGAAGTCCGGGATATAGAAGGGGGTCATTGGAGTATGTCTTTTTTTTTTTCCATACTGCTAAGGTGTAACATTCTAACAGTTTAATAGTCATTGCTGAAAAGCCTGAAGAGTTTGTTGAAGCGGTTTACAACTTCATCAACAGAATGGATGATGACTGATCTAGTGTCTTTTTTTGTTGATTTTTGATTTTGGTTCTGTATTGGCACAAACAGGAAATCTGCCGAGTTAAAATATAGATTCTAAAAAAGCAAATGCATTTACGGTACAAGATAGTGACATTTTGTAGCCTCAACTATATGAACCATAAAATAGAAAACGGAAGTAATCGATTTTGGCATCTGTTCGGACTTGTAATCTATAATAACGATTCCAGATACACTCTCTAAAGTGCCTCATTCCATGAATGTTTGCTTTAGGGGTTAAGAACACGCTATGGTTTCTTGCAGAAAAAATGGAACAGACAGTGTCATTTCCGGGACTAGTATCAGTGTCTGGACCAAAGCCATTCATGTCAATATCTGTACCAGAAGCAGCGCCAATGATGTCTGGCCGATCAACAAAATTCTTTTGTCGTTTCTCTCTGTATGCCTGCAGTACTCTTATTTTCATTGACCGTCTATTCCTCTGATCCATTTCCCGTTGTCCGGCTCCTAGCCATGAGCTAATCTTGTGAAATTTGCGCTTGGCTCTTTCACGTTTAGAAGTGTGCTTCTGAATTCCGAGTGGAGTACCACCACCCCCGGAAGAGCTTCTGTTTTTGAAAAGTATCACTTTTTGTAACATTGACTTTCTGTATTTCAAGTTTGGGGTGGACCGATGTGTTAACACAAGAGTATTGAACTTATCATCAGATGAGCATTGTTTGTTTGTCAAAGAGGTTGAGGTTGTTGAGCTAAGAAACGTGTGTGCAATTTTGTTTTGCGATTTTAACTCAGAGGGAGCATTTACATTTTGAGCTTTATCAAAAATAGAACACCATTCGGGCCTTTTTTGGCCTTTCCCATTATTCTGCAAAAGATAGGTTTTAAAGCAGGAGAAATTTTTTGAGTCTTTTCCAGCCGAGTTGATGATTATGCTAGTGGAACTACTGCAAGCACTAATGTAATCAGCGGCCGGAGCGATGTTGGTGGTGATGATGCCTGCTGTTGGAACCTTTCCCTTTTCGATACAAGACGCTTTCTCCAAGCACGTTTGTAGCTTATGCCTTAGGCTTCCAATGAAATCTACGACCTGCTCAGTTTCGTCACTAGTCACCGATTCGATACACTGTTTTAACGGCTCGAGTATAGTACGAATGCAGAATCTGTCGTCGGCTTTTCCTTTACAATTTCTAGCGCTCTGGTTTGAGTCAGAGGTTTGGAGTAGTAGGTCGTCAAGGATAAGGTCGAATATGGTACACAAGAGCACCCGAATAAAAGAGGAAGATTCATAGACACAGCAGCAATCTGCCCACCATTTCATGATTGTTTCGTTTAGAGTCCAGTGCTTAATTATATAATCCAGACATGTCAGCAGTCTCTCAATTAGTTGTGCACTACAGGTCTTTACGTTTTCTTGCGTGGCATTATTCTCCGACCCCAGAGGAGTGCCATACAACGCCAAGTTGGACATGAGCAAATCCAGTGCACCGATTGTGTTGAGGTCATTTATCCTTTCCGTATTTGGTACTGTGTTAAACGATTGGCTTTGCTTTCCGGGCTCTGTGACGTTTTAGCAAGAATAGGCAAGGGTTCAACAATAAAAGAAAAGTAAGAAGAGTAAGAGTAGGCGGTCAGGCCACATACCTTTCAACGCACTTGATTCCGAATCAAAATCTGAGAAACTAAATATCAGCTCGAGGCAAGTGCACGCCGTGGAGATCAGATTGCTGTTTTGGGAATCCAGAGCAGGGCTAACCAGATTGTTTAGCATTTGGGGGAAGATGTTGTTTAGCGCTGATACATCTATTATTGACCTTTTCGCATTTGCCAATGATAATTGCCTTTTCAATTCATTCAGATTATTCTTTAGCGACTCCTCATTGTAACTGGGACCACCAGTACAGAGAGATAGAAACTTGGAGGCTTTTCTAGTGCGCTTGGATAATAGAATATCTCCCATGGGTCCTTAGTTTTTGATGATGTGTTACATGCAATGTTTGTAAAGGCTTCATAATTACACTAACGTATGCTACGGTTTGTACCACCATCCGTTCCAATTGGAAGCAAGCAAAACTTTGAAAGGTCAAGCGAAGCGCCCGGTGCGGGTGGCGACAGGGGTACTTTGAGTCGAAAGACATAGAAATTCAAGGTCAAAGACAAGGTGTGTTTATTTTGTGTTTGCTTTTATGAAAAGCCACCGTTTAGTGGTTAGGATCCCCAAGAGACTCTCTGGGATACAGAAAAGCGTGTCTTTTCTCACAAGGCGAACGAGCGAGCTCAAGTAAGATGGATAGATACACTTGACCTATTTTTATTCCCTATTCCCAATTCCTTTTACATTTGCATTTTATTTTACACTTAAAATTTGAATTTGACTTTGAATTTTTGTAGAGAGTCAAAGCAGCAGCGTGAAACAGACCACACGGCCACGAAATTTTGTGTTTTTTTTTGTATTGGCTCTTGGACAAGTCCTGGAATTGAAATTGATATTGCCACAATTTCTGTTTGTGGCGGCGATGTTGAGATTGAGATTGAGATTCGGGCTAGGCTTAGAGGCACTAATTAGATCCCAAACGAGCAGTTACACGCGCTACAGCACCACCGTCCACGCCAGCAATAGCAATAGCAACAGTGACAGCAATAGGGAGAATGAAAATGAGAGAGAGAGCGAGAACGAGGCAGGTCCTGAGACCAACCCCAGACTACGACTACCGATATGTGACTCTGGTAGGTATTAAGCTGTTGGTGGAAACTCCAGATATTTGCTTGGTCATGTCATCAGGCATAATGCGATAATTAATCAGCGACTAAAAATGCGTAGACCCCTTCCTGGCCGATTGGTGACTGATAATGATGAGTAAAGAAAAGAAAACCAGGTCGTCTCAGTCCTGTCGTCCTGGTAAAGCGAACAAAAAAAACACATACAGTTTCTTGACCAGGGCATCTCCAGCCCCAAGTTTATATATGCAATACCGATAAGTTATAGAGTGTTGAGAATAGAGAAAGAAGATTTTCCCTTTTTCTGCTTGAGCTGGAGACGCAGAAATGCAAAATGCAAAAGGTAAACGTAAATGTAAATGTAAATGTAAACACAAACGCAAACGCAAATTTCGAATCCAAGGTAGTCCCTAAAGAAAGGATGATACAAGTGGTATTTTAACCTTCCAAGCCTGCCTCCAAGACAAGACCCAAAGAAGGGATGAATAAAATTTAGCAGATCCCGACTGACCACTTTCCACAAAGGAATGCACAGATAGGGAGAAAGCGCCAAATGAGCTCGTCTCGTTTCCAACCCCTCCAGCAACTTTTTTTTGTTTTTTATTTTGCTTGCATCATAATCCTGCTTTGTGAAGTAGGCAAGACTAAACAGTAAAAGCCAAAAAAAAAAAGTAACTACAAGAATTAATTATTTTGTACTTTTTATGTTATTACAGATTCAAGGAAGAAAGCCCTAGAAGCGAATGCACTCTTTGGTGCTGCTAACTTTGTACAGGGGAGGAAGAAGTGAGCGCACCACTGAAAGGGAAAGATTCGGCCAATTCCATCGAAACCACCCACTTGACTTTACTCATTAAACTCTTTTCTATCTATGGATGGCTCAACCTCGGATCGGAATAGCTGTCGCCATTTACAAATGTGCCTTTTCTACTGGTGATAAAAAGCAATGCATTTCCTAACAGGCTCTTAAGCCATCGATATCTATTTTTACCTGTAAATTTATATGTAACTCATGTCAGAAAAGAAAAAAAAAAAAAAAAAAAAAAAAAAGGAAAATTGAGATGGCAAACCTAAAATCACACATTTGATTTTGGTAATAGGCTCAAGTGCAATTAAAATGGCCAAGACAAGACAAAACCCATAATAGGAGGGGATTATAAAAAAAAAAAAAAAAAAAAGGTACAGTCAAACTAAACTAAAACCATGCATGTTGGAAACCACTATAAACATGAAAAAAGAAAAAAATCATTAAGCCCAAGCTCCCAGAATAATAATAAAGTGTGTGTAAAACATGAACAAAACAGACAAAAAAACAAAGCGAGAAAAAGAAAACAGTTTGAAATGATAATAATAATAATAATAATGATAAATGATAATGAAACTCTTTTGACTTGAATTTGTATGAGAAAAAAAAAATAAGGATTAGCTAAATCATCTAACAAACGGTTGCTAGCGATTGTTGTTGATGATGACTTCTTGACCACTCAGTCTGATTCATAAGATATGGATATGAGCAAATGTAGCACCCACAACCGCGTGTATGGTTATGGTTATAGGTGTTAGTATTAATATTATTATTCTGGTCCTGGATGTCCACAACAGCTTCGGGCAGTCGGTAGTCGCTGCAGCCCTGTTGTATCATATACTGTTGTTGGTGTTGTGGCTGTTGATGAGGTTGCTGCAGCGGTAGTTTAGAAACCATGAGCTCGTCTGGTGTAATCAACTGAAACTGGGAAGCGATCTTGTCAGTGCGTACGATGCTGGGCAGTATGGGCATGACGCTCTTGGGCTCGGGCTCAGAGCGAGGAACCGGCACTGCCATAGAGGCGGCAACAGAGGGCCCAGGGGCGGTCATCGAGCACGGAATCGTTTGAGGTATATGCTGCAAGGAAGGAATGTGCGTTTGAGATTGAGCGAGAGGTTGATGAGCTTGTCTGTTGAGGTTCTCATACGCTTTGTTCTCAAACGGACCAACTGCTTCTGGCTTCGGGAGGTTGATAAGATTGTTAATGCTAGGTGACAAAACAACGCTGCTGTGGTTGCCTCTGTAGTACAGCGGCGAAGTAGACGATATAGGCGGAGACACAAGTGGCGAGATGGATGTTGTCATTGGTACCACTATTTGAGTTTGCGAGGATGCTAATCGACCATGATGATGATGATGTTGATGTTGTTGATGCTGCTGCTGGCTTTTCGATAGAGATTTTTGGTGCTCGTACTTGTTGATCCAGTTTTCCCATCCCATTTCCCATTTATTCCACAGTCCCAGATCTTCGACATAGAGGTTCCAGCCGATAAGTGCTAGCCACTCACGTTCCATCTGTGTCAAGTCCAATGTTGGAATATTTGTCGCTTCAGACCAGGACTTGTTGGTAAAAGTGTTGTCATCATTATACTTGTTTGCCAGTAACAAAGACACAATCAGCGTTCTGAAAATTCCAAATTCAGAGTACCGAGAGAGATACCCGCATTGCTCATTGTACTCTTTTCTCTGTTGCAGATAGACAAGTGAGAGAACAATCGTGGAAAGAGGCAGTCTTGTTGCAGAGAGAACTCTACCAACAGTGGATGTAAACTGAGACGAGGGCATTTCGTTTGGGTTCAGCATACCATATGCCATTGTTGAAAGATACTTGCCCATTTCCTCAATATTGTAGTCTAGGTTCCGGTCCTGCTTTGGAGCAAGAGTGGATGAAGCAACGCTCTCGTTGGTTACAAATTTTGGGTTTTGATACTGATGAGCAGCGGGCGAAAGCGATACCGAAAGAGGCCGTTGCTGTTGCTGTTGCGGCTGGAACTGGCACAAATCTTGAGTCGATGGGACTGGATCTTGGATTTGAACAGCAACCGTCGGGACGGGAGCGCCATATGTTATTGATGTTGGAGGTAGTTGTTGCTTTAATTCTGTGGAGTAAGCGCTGATGAATTCTATTTGCTGCTGCTGCTGCTGCTGTTGCTGCTGTGGTTGTGGATGTGGTTGATACTGAGCGGTAGGGAAAAGTACTTTGGAATCGTACTGCTGTGGTAGAGGAGGAGCAGCATTGTAGTTCAGGGCAGTAGTAGTTGGTTTCATAGGACACTGCCATGAGAGCTGTTGGTTGTATGAGTTGTATGGTCCATTATTGTAAAGAACATGATCGAATCGGTTATTATCTTCTGCTATGTAGAGTACTGTTGAAGACATAATAAAAAGTGTATATCTGTGCTATGCTGGAAGAAAACAATAAAAGTGAAAAGTTGTGTAGACCAAGTTCTGGGTGTCAGATCAAAAGTCAACACGAGGAACTAAAGGTGTACAATATGGCCAGGTGAAAAACAGAGGAGTGTGAAGGGAAGGAAGAAGGAAGAGAGGGAGAAAAGGTATTCTAAATAGGAGAAAAAACAGTTTTGGACCAGACAAAGTAGAGAGAGGAAGTAAAGTAAAGTAAAGTCAAGTAACGTAAGGTAAGGTAAGGTAAAGTAAGGATAGGGCAGGATCAAAGACGTGTGAATGTTAGTAGGAAACGCGAAACATTTTAAGCGGGACGGACCTAGAAGGCAGGAAACAGGAAATGTGCAATGCAATTTTAATTCCTCATAAACTATTAGGCCTAAAGTGTAAAGTGGTAGGCGAAGACAAGCGGAGAGAAATAGGCTAGCTTGTGGTGGAAGCAGCAGGAGCATTTAGTATTTTAGTATTTTAGTATTTTAGTATTTAGTACTTTAGTGGGTTTTGTGCTGGGGGGAGCATCCCGACCGTTTCGGAGCTCGCTTCTGGCTTCTGGCTTCTGGCTTTTTTCGCTTCTCGCTTCTGCGGCACAGAGGAGCCCTTCGGATTTGCGCGCAAAAGTGCGCGGGCCTAATTAAAAATGTGATTGTACCGATCAGATGAAATTAATTTGCCAGTGAGGCGTTGGCCCTGAATGGATGCGCTACAAAACGCAGCGATCGGGGGTCTCCATCCTCCAGAGCCTGCTCCATCTTCCAACCGGTCCATTTGCTGGCTTGCTCCCTTCACTAACTTAAAGCGACGCTTGTTCGTCGCGTGTGGCCTGGCTTGTGGGGCTCGAGCGCCAGCTCGAGCTGGCGCGGGTCCTCAACTATCTAGAAAACACACTGTATATCTTGATTGCATAGGAAACCGCGTCTTCTGGACCCATCTCAGGCCTCTGTTCAACTGTGATTTCACGAACGACAGCGCTTCCAAACTCCCAAACCCGCTTGGCTGCTCCTGCTCATCAATCAATCCCCTTTTTCTTCTTATTAAAAATGCGGAACATGTTTCTTCCAGTTTTGGATCCATCAGAAACTACCTACCGCGTGCATGTAAACTATTCTATACTATACCATGCCATGCCGATTACTAAAGAACCTAATGATTCTAGTGTGCGTTCTGTCTTGTCTTGTCTTGTCTTGTGTGTATGACACTGCCCTCTTTGCCACTTGTTAGAATGATATCATGTCATATTGCTCCCCTCCATAAGAACCTTACTTGCTCTGGTGGAACTGATGACTGACTGGCGGCGGGTCCTCATCTCGAAAGGGAATCGAATAGCAGTGAGAACACGAACGGTCGGGAATGGACAACTGTAAATGGAATTGAAATTGAAATTGGAATTACAACCCAAGGCGAGCTCTCGCATTCTGAGACTGAGACTGGTGATGTTGGAGGAACTAGCGCTTTTGCTCTTGCTCTTGCTTTTGCTCTTGCACTTACACTTACACAATTTCTCCCGCTCTCGCTCTCGCTCTCGCCTATGCGGAATTCCCATGCCCATGGCCAGCCGTCAGCACCTACCAGATCCGCGCTAGAACTAGAACTAGAGCCAGCACCAGCACCAGCACCAGAGCGAGATCCCGTCGTCGGAACCCCCCAATCTGTTCAATCTGTTGGGTCTGTCTCTCCAACTAACTTCCGAATTCCACATCTCGTTGCATCCAGGCGCGTAAGGCTCTTGTGAAGCAAGGGTACAAAATTTGCGTTCCTTTGCCGTGCTTTTTTCTTCATTTCCTTCTCTGGTGTTCCTCCAACCATCCATCGAAAAATAAAAAACACCTGAAGCTTATTATATGCCATGAGACTGAAAATCAGATCCAAATACGATCGTTTGGTTCAGTAGGCTCAAGCTCACGAGCTTCCCCCTAGTCCCAGCTATCTAGATCCGGAGATATGCAAATATGTTTGTTTGGACTCTTGCCGCCAGGTCCTGTCCAAATCGTGCTAGTCTAGTCATGGTACTAGTCCAATTTGCTTTGATGTGTATGTTTTACCGGTTTGGGTTACAGAGTTACACTGTATTGAGTATTTCATCCAGGCATCCCTCTCCCCCCTCTACATCAAGTCTGTGGGTCTTCCTCAGAGACAGGGCAGCGAACAGTAGTAAGCATAACTCGGTCCCCAACAAACGAATAGCGGCTCATGCTATCTTTGGAGCCGGAAATGCAGCTTTTGGAGCCATAGGCATTAAAGCAAAATGCAAAAGTTTAAGCAAGACAGAGAGGAAAAGGTGTTTTGTCTCATTTGCGAAAACTTTTAATTAAAATCCCCGAAATGATGGATCATCGGTTCGCGTAAAAGAAGAAAACTTCTCTGCGAGCTGATATACACATTTTTTCTAATGTTGTTGTCATTCAGATAATGAGGGATTCATAAGTTAATCGTTATCAAATCAGCAAGTAAATTTATGCTCTCTGCAGAGTTGATTGGACCACCGTTTGAATTGTTTTTTTTTTTTACTTCCTGTTTCTTTCATGCTAGTAGTATTAGCAAAAATATGCCCCAACCGTTAAAGTGGCAGCCAGAAACAAGACAGGGTTTCACTCATGCCCAACTATAATCTTCTTCTGCCCGTGCGGCGTGCGGTGTGTCATCATGATGAACTTTGGAGATTAAGTAACCTTGAGCTGGGCCGGCATCCCCGATCACCATACCGTAATAAGCGGTGTAGGTGAAAGTGAAAAACTGAAAGTAAAACTGAAAGTGAAAGTGAAAATGAAAATGAAAATGAAAAATGTCCGTGGAAATGGAAACGGCCCGTGGCCCTCGGTTCTGCTCGGTTAATTAAAGAATTAGCAGCGCAAATTGAACATGTCTGTTTGTGAAGAATTTGTTGCCCCAATTTCATTGGCATCCCCTAGATCCATGGTAGAGTTTCCCCATTAGCGAGCCTTTGTGAATTTGCGCACCCATTTCGTTCCTTGGGAGGTCTCATTAGTACTAGCAAAGGCGCTTTCGCTTTCGCTTTTGCTTTCGCTTTTGCTTTTGCTTTTGCTTTTGCTTTTACTTTCATTTCCGCTTCGCTTCTAGATTGCTTCCGTCGGTTCCCATCGCCAGGACTACAGAGCTGAGGCTCCAAGCAAGCAGCCCCAGAAGGTCATCTCCAAGCTCCAACTCCTCTCAACCATCCTAAACAAATCGACTATTTTATTCGCAAGCGCTCTCCTCTTCTCGTAGGCAAGGCATCTGTCGCTATGTGGCGTCACCTGTCGTGGAGTCACTGCTACTGTAATAGCTCTCTTTCTCTCTCTCTCTCTTCCTTGGAATCTGTCTGTTACTGTATAAGCCCCATTAAGATCTGCCTATACAACTGTTATGTCTGAAGTTTAAACCCCAAAACAGCTCATCTGGGAGTCAGCATGACACCGTAACACCTCAGTCTCATACAAATATTAGCCCCTAAATATTCCTCCTGACAGCGCCATCTTTCTAACGCTTTCCACGCACCAGATCAAAAAAAAAAAAACTACTCACATCATGTTTCACATTGCATATCGTTCTTCTATTTCCTTTCTTTTTGTCTATTTGTATTTCATTTAAAAATTGCAAAATCTAGGTTCAGAATTCTCACTACCGAGAAATTATCGATCTGTAAATGAAGCATACTTCAATGACCAACAATCCTGGCTTGTCTAGACCCTCCCCAATCTCTTAGCGAACCTTAGATTGACTGGGAATGTATATACTGTACACTACCCGTCTCCCTTCCACCCTTGTAAAAGGTAAATATAATAGTTAGGGGCTTGTAAAAATTATCATTGGTAAAAGAAAAAGCCAAGTTTTTTATTTCGGCTGGAGCAAGTAACCTAGAACTTGTTGAAGTGGTCATTGTGCTTTAGGTGCCAAGCAGTTTAGTTGGAGCCATCCGGTCAAATGGACAGATGGTTTAGACCCCATGCTTGAGCTGGGAACAAACTGAAACTGTCTAGTCAACCTGCTACATTTATTGAAAAAGGTGTTTTTAGAATAGAGGTTATGAAGCAGTCAATTTCATATACAACCCTACTGTTCTTATCACTAGTAGTAAACGCGCACGCGTTTCTCCTAAAATGCTAAGACAAAGCCTAAGCGCTGTTGGTACAGACTATAACCGCCTAACTAAATTTTTGCTTCGTTCGCCCTGAGAGAAAATGAGGAGGAAGAGAAGGCGTGGTGAAGCAAGGCAGAATCAATCTGCGTTGTGGTAGCAAAACAACGAGTCAAATTTGCATGATTCATGGCCAAAAGAGTCTGTTTGGGATTCTGTATGAAAAAAAAAAAAGAGAATAAAATTTATAGGCCAAGTAGATCGTCGTCATATTATAAGAAGGTTCAAAGGAAAATAGTTCAAACGAGGATGATGTGAAAAGACACATTGTTTATTAGTTCATTTTTGAATGAACTCAGAAAGAGTTGGGTCTCCTCGTTGATCAGATAAAATGGTCTGTGCTGGATGCTTATTTTAAGAAACACATCCTGGTTTATCAGAAAGAATACGTTTAGACAAACAGCATAAATGATTTGTTAGGGTATCCCAGTTAGAATGTTGGAGTTGATCTAATCTCATTATTTTCCAAAAACAACAGAGTTAGTTCCTTGACCTGGAGATTCAATCATTGATTATCCCATGAGGTTATCAAATTTCGTTTTTTTTTTCTCTGAAGGTGGAAAAGTCGATTTGTTTGATGGGTTCCTGGTCGTGATGTATAGTTCCATTTCTTTCGAAATAATGAAGCTTCCAAAGAATGTTTTTTTTTCGAGAAATTGCTTCAGGCACTCTGAAAGCAATGATCTAGCATAGGATTCACTAGGTGCGCTCACAAAAAGCTACAGATTTAAAAATGTGTGAATGACTTTACATGGAAATTACCGCTGAAGAAACCTGGTTCATATTACTTTATTCTTAATCGGAATTTGTACAATGTTCAATTGATAGTCAAATTCCAAGAGCTTCAGTTGAAAAGATTTTTGTAAAATTGTCAATCTCTTTGAATAGACAAATTAAATTTATGCCATTTATATCCAGACTTTATATACTATCAGACGCACCTGATATCCAAATACTACGTTTTCTTTGTAACAGTTGTAATACATGGAAGGTTGATATCCTACAGATTGATGGCGTTTTCAACTGATTTGGTGTCTATCCTTTGGCTTACTCGATCCAACTGCAAGTCCAAATCCTTCTTTTTGTCCAAATGCCCCGAGTTCAAAATGAAACACTGTTCTGCAACCAAAACAACACACGAACCTGCTCAAACATTATGTTCCAGTACCGCCAGGGTCCTTTTCGCCGTTGTTTCTCAAGTTTTTTCCACCTTTGTCAAATTAACTCCAGCGACATGTACGTGCTGACGTGTGGCCAATGGGAGGCGTGCAATTACTCAGCTGGGGGAGGATATCGGAACGGCTGTTTGGGCTTTTCTTCTCTCGCAGCTGCGTCACGCGGTCGTGGGAGTCCTCCATCTGAAAAATGGCTGGCGTCTAGCTGGCTTGGGGACACAGAGCTCATCACAAAGGTGGCACTCGGTCCAAAAACAGACCTGTGAAATTATGTCCATCCAATCTGTTCTCCACAGTTTCTAGGCGTGTGGAGAAGAAAGCGTAGAGCTGAGGTAGCAGGTACGAAATGCTGGAACACTGGAACAAAGATGAGATGTAAGTTAGGATCACCTCATACCTACTTTGCTCGTTTACTATATAGCAGTAACCGTACTAGTTAGGCTGGATAGGGCCAGGTATAAATACTACTGCCTTCCATCTTCTCCCCTGTCATCTTATTTTCTATCCAGACACAAAAGCATTTACTCATTTGCCTCTCTGTCCTTTAGCATATTCGCTTACAATATAAAGATCATGTTTCCAATCTCAAATCCTCTTTTCAGAAGAACGATATCTTCCAGCCATTCCCCATTAAAGCGTACCGTCGTTTCAAAATATGTTATGATTGGGTACATGGGCCTAAGTGTTACAGCGCCATTTATATGGCCGTTGAAAACTACATTGAGAGAGCGCTCTAATCGATGCAGTTGATGGGATACAAACCGTTATGCCACTTGTGAAGTGAAGTAAACGGCAAGAGTTATCAACAATATGATTTTTATGAAAGGCACTCCCACACAAAAAGAGCTATCAACAATATGACTTTTATGAAAGGCACTCCCACACAAAAAGAGCCATACGGAATACGCATTTCCATGCCTTGGGAACACAAAAAGAAAACAGAAGATGAAAAAAATTTCGACGTTAGGGTACCCACTGTACAACTGTACCTGTTATCTATTGTCTTCCTCTATGTCGATTGCACAAAATATCGCTACTTGGTCCTACATTATGAACTATGATTTGTTTTTTTTTCTTTGTTAGCTGCATCTGGTTGATGATTATTGTGTTGTCTTGCACAAGACAAACTTAATGATTTAACTCGTTTTTTTAAATTCAGAGTACACAACATCTGTATTTGATCCTATTTTCTTTTCTGGTTATTTGTTGTGCCTTTTTACAAGTATTGTTGAAAAGGTGTATAGGGGTTTAATTGCAATAAAGTTTGAATTTGGAACCGTTTAGATCTGTCAGAAAGCTTAAAGCCCTGGATGTATGGTCTAATCAAGACCTAGCTAGTTGACCAAACCGTACGTAACAATTTGACCCTTGGGATCAAGTGTAGGTTTGTATTTTGAGAAAGTTTAGAATTAGTTGTGGTCAAATGCTCGGTGATCTCGTACCTTCTTCTCCACCCTCGTAGTTTCCCAAGTCAATCGAATCTGGGTATTCTTAATAATTGGCAAAAAGGGTTTTTAATTTTTGCCACAGATTGATTTCGGAACATCGGTTATATGCTACAAATTCTCTCTGAAAAAAAGCATGGTGTTTAGAAAAAATGGAGAGATATCCTACCATTTAATGCAATTGCTCCGAAGCTGTCAAAATGCACAGAAAACTTTATCCATCAAGAGCTACTTTATGTAAAAATGATGTCTGGAAATTATCGTTTGGATCAATATACAAGACGAGATATCTTCAAGAGACACAAATTTCGGATATCTTTGTTGTTTTCGGCTAGGTACCTGCAGAACAATACTTGGTTGCATACTGCTTGACCACATTTTCCTATTTCGGCATAAATTGTGGCGAGAGAATCAAGCCATGCTATGTCTGTTGTAAGGCAAAACAAAAAAAAGTCATTAGGTCCTCTCGATGTGGGGGAGGGGACAATTTTGTTCTGGAATGTATCTCCATCATTTTTTTGGAACAATAGATTGCCCAATCTAGATAATCAGAAATAATCTGATCTTACTTTGCATTCACACCATAGTGTGTTTCCAAGTGCGAGTTCACGGACAGAAATCTTCAAATCTTTCATTCATCAATTATATCCAATGTTTCTACCTCCAGTACACATTTGAAAGAGATTTTGACAAACTGAGGCTTTGTCATGATCCTCAAATTAATCAGTCAGCACAAAAGGATTTAGTTTGATTGGTTTCCCCTTGGGCTAACATCCAAGCGCTAAATTGAGAAGAAGAAACAGGAAGGGAAATTCAGCATTGGATTTCAGCAGAAATTAATAGCGAGACAACTCTAATAAGGGTTTGTTTTCTTTTAGTTTCACTCAATGGGATATGAAACGGGAAATTCTTTTGAAGTAGTTATGGCCACTCCGCATCAACTTCTCACTGGACCAATATTACTTTTTGAATGCGATGCAAAGCCACCTGCTCATAGTCAGCAATGACCACACCTGCTTAGTTCTGACCCACTTAACAGTAGAAAAGATAGATGCATGTGGAGGTCGAAATGTAATTGAGAATTACGGGAATTGCAGGAACCAAGAAATTGAAAGGATAAATTATGGGGATGACCATCCATACAAAGCCTACCCTTCTTAGCGCTTGGCAGGTAGAAGAATGACAAGTTTTAGCCACTTTTTTACAACAAGATAAGAAAATCACCAAGACCATTAGTTAATTATAGACAATTCTAAAAGCTTGTCCCCCTAATTGTAGCTGTGAGTTCCGGACTATAGTATTCCCCACATCTCTAATCTGTGGCTGTTGTAGTAAAATCACCAATCACCATATCCGAAATTGCTAAAATTGTGATTTATGAATTGCTAAACATTTTTGTAAAGTCAAAATTTCGGGTTTTTCTTTTTTAGTACCTGATAATTCCAACATTACTAGCTAAACACTCTTGAAAAAGGTTATGATGCCTTCTATCCCCATCTAAGGAGCTTTGTCAGCATTTCCAACTCAAATACTCCCTTAATATGACTGAACGCTGTTGAAAAAGACCGAGTGATTGCTGTCTGAGAATGAAACTTCTGACTGGGATCCATAAACTGTTTTAGTTGGAATCTTGAACCTTGAACTCTCTGCTGGGAATTATGGGAGCTGTACGAAACTATACGAACGTTTGAGAAAACAAGAACATCGTGATTCTTTCAAAAGCTTAACAAGGGAATGGATTACCCCACACAAAGCTTCCCAACTTGCAACTCCATCTACTCCAACTAAAACGACCGTTGTTTAAAACGTGCAATGGCCCACGGATGATCTCATACTTATGTCTGTCCTGCACAGGACAGTGCTAGCTAAAGCGATTGAGAAAACGCACCAGACGTATTACTGACTTCAGCACGGCTGTAGGTGTCACTGGTCGATGCCGGTAATGCCGTGATCGAACCAGAAACGTTGGAATGCAGAAAGACGATAGAGAGATGGCGCTTTTGTACCAGACGCATGTACGATAAAGATTCAAATCTAAATATTTAATGATGATTCAATCCGTTGATGGTATTTGGATCTAGGTTTGTTGCAAATGTGAACTGACCATTTCAGTCTGCTAAAAGCGACAAACAACAGACTTTGAGATTGATGCAAAATGCAAAAAAAAGCTGGAGCAAATGCTGCGGTACGTGGCTTCCCATTTGGAGTTTCACGTGCTGACAGAGTGAGCTTGAAACTGTCTCATGTGGTATTGATCCACGTCTGAAACCGATCTTATTAGAATATTGGAGTACGACCGATATACGCCAGAGAGAAAGAAATAGTGTAGAATAAGCATCTTTGAAGCAGACATGTCAGAGTTAAACTGGACTTGTACCAGAAGGTTATCCTCCTCTTATCTAGCTCGTATATGGAATCCGAGAAAAGAATAGAAAAAAATAGGGGTTAGGACTCTCGAGTACCATGCTTGGGTATACTGGTGAAACTTGTTTATACAATCTTCTCAATGATCAACAAGCAAGAACCCTATGTCCACAAGGATAATTTCAGGATAATGGTCATAAGGTAGTGATCAACAGTCTCTTCTAACTGCGTTGGCAGGACATCCTATATATTGCCTTCTTCGCGCCCACTCCTGGAACGCATGCATCGCCTTAATTTCCTTTCAGATTCACAGCCAAAAGAATTGCTACCTTGATATAAGTGTTCCATTCTCCCTAAATTCAAATTAGTTCTGCTTCTTCTTTTTTTCCCTCTCTTACTTGTATATACCCCAAAGACTTTAAATGTAAACGTAGTGAACAATGGTGGAAACTGAATTTAAAAGAATAAAGCTCGAAGTTTACGCTGCTCAAAATCTCGTTCAGCAAAACTCCAGAATAATGCCCAACCCCTATGCTGTGATCGAAATAGATAAAAAACATCGGTGGACCACTACAATACATCAAAACACGACGAGCCCTTATTGGCAAGAAACGTTTGCAATGAAAGTTACTAGGCAAAGCTCATTGACCATCTCTGTATACGACAGTTTGAGAATAGGGGAGAAAGACAAAGGGTTTCTCGGAGGAATAAGCGAAGTAATTGGCAATTTGGTGAACCTGGATCTCCCGTTCCGACAAAAAGCAGTAATAAGAGATTTAACAGACATAACCGGTTCTAATATTTCAACAAAGGGTAATATTGTCATATTTATGACAAACAAGTCGGCAAATACCATGTACAGAAAATCAATGATGTCCATATTTCCTTCTATACCGCTTAATCAGATAGAATCTCCAGAAGAGTCAAAAAGAGATTCTAAAGCTACTGCTACTACTCGGACAAGTAGAGGGTATAGTAATCCTTCAATGGCAGACCTTCCGTTTTCTTTCAAAAGCGAGAAGCTTCCATCCTCTGTAACCGGCATAACCTCTCCCGAGACGAGTGGCAGCAGCCAGGAAGAAAGCGGTCAGTTACAACACACTGGGTTACAATTTGAAACCGAGGAAACCGCTTCTCCAGACCCAGACCAGAATGAAAAAATAATTGGAAAAACCCACAGAGTATCCATGTTTCCAATGATTCAATCAAACACGGAGCATTCCAAAGAAGATGTAGAGCCCGTCGAACGAATGTTGGAAAATTACAGAAGAAAATCAATGATGACAATATTACCTTCAGTTATAATCACAGACTCTCCTTCAAATGAATCGGTTAGCTCTGAGGAAACAACACACATCGTATACAAACGAAAGTCGTTTCTACCGTTAAGACCTTTGAAAACTGTTCAACAAACAACCTCGATTCTAAAGAACAGTAATCGGAATGAAGATTTCAGAAAAAGATTAGATTCAAGCAATCCAGAGCTGAAAGAACAACCAATGACGAGAGCTTTTCGTTCAGTTTCTGATCCACCTAGAAATAATCAAACCGGGAATAATTATGATAGGATATCCACAAGTGTCGCTTCTCTTTCTTTATCAAACACAAAATTGATCCCAAACACTGATCTTCCATTTATACCCGCAAAAGCCAATAATATACCCAACGCTCCAAAACTACCAGCTCCATTGCCCCCTAAACCTATTATTGTCGACCATTTTTTGGATGAAGTCATCAAAAAGATCCATCTTTTCCGATTGGATCCTGCATTAGCACTTTACAACGGAAAATCTGGGAAGGCTACGTGCAAGATCAAGATCCAAAAAGATCGACTTTTCGAAGATGCTTTTAAAGAGATTAGCAAGAAATCTGCAAAGCAACTGAGGAAGCCTCTGCGAGTGGAGTTTAAAGGTGGTAAAAGCAGAAAACAAAACACATACAAAAGTACAAAAGAGTTTTTCACGCTTATTTCGCACGTTTTGTTCAATCCTTCTTTCCAGTTGTTTGAATACTGCAAAAGTGGAAACAATAGCACTGTTCAAATAAGCTACACTTCATACCGGAATCCAAGATACCTCGAGAAATTTAAATTCGTTGGCCGCATAGTGGCTCTAGCAATTCTACATAACCAGCATTTGGATGTCAATTTTACGCTTCCTTTCTACAAACGAATGCTAAACAAAGAAATCACATTTGAGGATATTAAAAGTGTAGATGAAGATGGATATTACAATTTGTTATGGTTATTAAGAAACAATGTTCCGACTGATGGATCAAAGGAACTGACCTTTTCTATTACATCCAAGGATGGGGTCATTGATTTTGTCAAGAATGGTAGAAATATGCCTGTTCAGGACTACAACAAGCAGGACTATGTATACAGGTTAACGAAATGGCAACTATGCAAAAGTACTGATCCACAATTTGAAGCTTTCATGACTGGCTTTACAGATATACTCCCACAGGATTCTATTCATGTTTTTGAGTGCAAAGAACTTGCGTTACTGATTGGCGGTACATCTGACATTAAAATTAGAGAGTGGAGAAGAAATACCGAATATTTTGGTTACACAAGACGAGATCGTATGATAAGATGGTTTTGGATTTGTATGAATTCTTGGGAAGAAACACAGAGAGCCAAGCTCTTGTATTTTATATCGGGTTCCTCAAGGCTTCCAATACTGGGCTTTAAGGATCTGAGAACAGCATCTGGGGTTTCGTTGGCAAAGTTTACAATTAAAAAGGGTGAAGAATCGGATGACGAGTCTCCAGAATTGGACCCCAACAACGAGAATACGCTTATACTACCACAGTACTCAGCTTATGATGTCCTTGCCAGCAAGCTGCTGAAGATTGTTCTTTCTAATGTTCCATTCTAGTGGATTAAGACGCTATCTATTTATGATTATATTTGTATTTGTTTACAGCATTTTGCCTTACTTTTTCTTTGTTTCTTCTTTTTTATTATTTTGAATGGGCAAACTGTGATACTTTGAATGATATCGACTAGCATAGTAATTTAGATAGGTGAAATCAGCATTATGAATGAATATTTTTATTTTTTTCAAAATCTTTCCCCTTCAATACTACAATAAATCTGCTTTCATGCTTAGAAATCAACAACATAAAATACAAACTGTGCATAATCCTAAACCACGTTTTGCTCAACAGCAGCACGCTCATACGTATCCAGAACTGTAGTTATTGCCAAATCAGGACGAAGTTGAAGCAGCGTAGATAACGCCGTTTGAAGAAACGCTCTGAAAGAAGCAATAAGATCACTAGAAAGTAGGCATTTAATCAAATCTTGGTAGTAATCAACATGCTCGTCCACAATGTATATAGGAATGGTGTCTGTTAGCAAATCCAAAAGATCAATGTCTGGGTCCTTCAAACCATCACAACTGTACTTGTTTGAAGATGTTGGGTCGCATACAACAATTTTAGATGCTGATGGCGATATTCCCTCGTGGCCATCCAAATACACTTGTAGTCCTCCATGAGCATAGACCGGTGGTGTTGGAATATAGGTAACAACATCTGCGTTGTGAGTATGTCTCAGGTTCCCCTGGAGCTCTCCAGTATTTTTTAGAGCACGAAAAGCTTCTTGGGGTTTTAACAAGTTGTCCAAGTATTTCACAAATTTGTCGTTTCCTATAAGAGGAGAACCAAAAGAGACGACCAATGGGTTATAGCCCAACAACGCCAGCTCAACACCTGTCAACTGGGCAGCCGCTCCACCCAAAGAATGGCCCAAAACAACGGTTTTGTACTCAGGATAGGCCGTATCCATGCCTCTAAAGGTCTGGTTAATCTTATTCCATGTACTCGCCACAGCATTGTTAAATCCCGCGTGCACTAGGCAATTCTTACACGGAGAGCCAACAACGGTCCCGGCCAACATCACCGTTGGAGTATATGGCTTTGGAAGCGCCGTCAAATCTGTAGCCCAATCATTTGGTGTAACGCTTCCTCTAAAAACTATGAGTTTTTCTTTCTTTGAATGGTCAAAGTAAAACAAAGTTGTGACATCCAGAGAAAAACTGTCATCAGGGAGATAATAACCCACTAATTCAACTCCATCAAAGCTGTCGTCAGTACAGTAAAGAGGGCACCCAGTGTCCTCATTATGCTCCGACCATCCATCAGCAAAGATACAATAGGACATGGCTTCCAGTTTGGAATAACGAATAAACTCTGATAACACAGCATTACCAGACGACAACGAACTCAGCTTAAAGGATTCGCCAGCATAAGCACAACCGGCTTGCAAAATCAGGACAAATATAAGTAAATTTGCTATTTCCATTCCTTGTTTCTTTTTTAGGGGACAAGAAAGATATTGAAGAGAGTGCTTGAGCAGGTTAAGGGAGAAGAGCTCTTTTAGCACTTTTAACTTCAGAACTTGTCTGTGCAATGCTGGAATATTGGAAACCCCCACCTAGCAATTACAAACATGGAGGTAAAAGTTCTTGCGAGATACTCAAGAGCTTCTCCGCTTATTTTTTCTCTAATACAGCTATACAAGCATGACAGAGACCTATAATCATGACCCTTTTATGTCTAAGGAACAGATTTTCAATCAAACTCCTCTATTGCAACGGTCCGGATTATCTCTGGCGTATTGCTTTTAGCAACCTTTTCTCAGAGGTTGACGGACATGATCTTGAGACAAGGGACATTGAGTGTTGCTCTCAAGTCCATACAAAGAATAGACATGCATTACCGTTTTAGTAACCTTATCCTGCGTACAAAAAAGACCACCTCACAAGTGAAGTGGTGTTTGGAACATCACCCCAGGCATTTTAATGCTGGCACAAATTATTGATCCATCTAATAAAATGACATTACCTACATTACTTTAAAGAATTTTACTAATCCTTAAAAGCGGGGAGATTTGCTCAAAGAAATCAAATTAACCTAGCATCTCGTATATCTGAATGGGGTTACATTGTTTTCACGTTCATGCCTCTTTCAAGGGCTTGTTTTGAGAAAAACTATCGTCAACGTCCCAAAACTTGATCAGCCTCTCTTTAGCTTTCAGCCAAACTTTCTTGTCTTCCTCGGCAAAAATGGGGAAAGGTCTTGCTCCTTTGGTAAAAGGTTCCACACCTTTTCCAAGTTCAACAAGCTCATTAAAATACTGTTCAGCTCCTTCGAAACCGATAGTGTGATATTGACGTGTATTACCCCAAGCTTCGAACCTCTTTTTGGTCCAATCCCACTGTTCTTCTACTGAGGGTAAAGATGTCTCACCAGATAAAAATCTAGCAACTAGCACTGCTTGATATTCAAACACCCTAAAGCTGATGCCGTCAATAGGCACACCCACAGTGGTGATATAAGGGTCTGGGATGTAAAAAGTATGCTGATAAGAAGAAGGTAGGATGATTCCATTTGTAAAATCGGGGTATAGCTTATCTAGCAGCGGATAAGAGAAGAAATATCCAGTACCATAGATGACATAATCGGGATTATCATAGATTGATCCATCGCCAAAATGTATTCTGAACTTTGTGTTATTGTCGTAGAGTTCGTAATGGTCAATAATCCCTTTTTCTATCAAATTGTCTCTATCAAGTACTTTTCGAATTGGATAAGCCGTCCTTGATGATTGAACCACCTCTTTAGCAACTTTTGACACCAGTCTGGAAATGTCAGATCCCGAGGCCCGTGAACCTATAACAACCACTTTTGTATCTCTATACGGTTCAGGGTTCCTGTACGTTTTTGCGTGCTGAATCTTGTCTGGAAAATAATTGTACACCTCCCTTAGCCCTGGAATATCTGGGATCAAAGGAACATGATAATGTCCAACTGCTACCACCACAGCGTCATATCGGGCTTTCCACCATCTATCTAGGTAATTTCCGTCACTGTCTTTGTCATTCGTCTGTGTTCGCAGAACCAACTCGTACTGGTCTCCTTCAGCTTTGCTTACTTCCTCAACGGTTGTAAGCAGTTGGAAGTGCCCCTTATGACGATCAATGTATGTTTCTAGGTATTGATGAACAGAATCAATTGATGTAAAGTCGTCTTGCTCAGGAATATCTAGATACGGCCAATGGGTCAAATCACTAAAGGTCATTAATCTTTCTGGAATATTGGTTCTCATTCCCTCGTAGGAAGGTGTATGGTGATATTCTTGTCGTTTACTCCTTGGAACCTTAACCTCCTTTTGACCATTGAACTCAGGTACAGGGAGCGGCGGGTCTAGCTCATGCTGATCTGAACCTGGAGGTACCTTTAACTTATCGGGATGATGATCTAGATTCCAAATACCCCCAACCACGTCTCTTCTCTCAAAAAGAGAGATCTTATCAAACTTGTTTTGTTTGATAAGGGTTTCAAGAGTAATAATGCCAGATGCTCCCCCACCAATGATGGCAACTGATCTGACCAGCTTTTGTCCTGGTTTTGTTTGGGTCATTGCTAAATGGCGATTCTGGTGAAATACAAGGAGACCAGGAAAGGACTCCCAGCAAATCAATACCTTTATATAAATTCTAACGCCATTTCCCCAGAACTATCTTTCAACATCCGTAGTGATAATCGATCACTAGTGTCGCAATTTAAAGCTTCATATTCGTGCTAGAGACAGATGACGAATCGATTTCACGTGATTTAGGATTTATGGGAAACTTTTGAGATAGATTTTGGCTATAGGTCCTTCTAAGGACTATCCAGTGTAGTCGGTGGCTAATGCTTTCATCGTAAAATCAATGATTTCACAGAGAAAAAAACAACAGCTTAATAGGAGCAGAAGACTGCTGATTTATACGCTCCTTGGCCAACCACATTAGTACACACTGTCCAAGTTGGAGCAATGCTAATCAGCATGGTTGAAGATAAACGGAATTAAACCAAGAAACGGTCTTACCGGAGAAAAGCGAACCAACGAGGTGTCTGGAATTGTGGTAACAATATGGGCCAAAATTAATAACTTCTGCGGATGGCTGTTAGTTCCTAGTATCAGCCATGAGCTGTTCACTGGACATTTCTGTAAACGTTTGTGTCGACGTTGGCGTAACTTTAATTGTAATCGGAGCTTTAAAACAGTCAAGTGCAGCAGAAGGAAACACTGGGCAATGAGACATTGATCGAAAGCTTGTGAAAAGACAATCTGCATACTATATAGCATGCATTCCTCAAATATGAGGGATGGATGGATTAGGAGGTACACATCTTACAACTGAAGTGGCCTGGTTAATGGTTCTTGTACATTGTTTCTCGGTAGGCAAATGCTCTGTTAGTGGTCGTACTCTTGCTTTAAGGGCCAGTAACTATGTTACCAAAAGAAAACGGCCCAAGACTTTGAGTAGACCAACTATTCGAATTGTACAAGAAAATGCCCCCTAATCGAGTAACTAGCTCGAAGTTTTGGCTTTGTGCTTTTTTCTCCTTCCGAGACATTTTACAGCAATTCGATGAGAAATCTTGTCCTTCGGGTAAATCAGTAATGGATGTCAATAGATACTACAAGGCCATTTTAGTAATATTTCGTTTTGATCAGCAGACTTTTGAGCTTGTAAGGTACCTCTCAAAAATTTTTGTCCCCACCTAGTAAAAATCTGACTAATCTCAAGAACATTACTTGTGGAAACAGTGTATAGACAGGAAATAATGGTAAGAGTTATCTGAAGCATAGACAGTGGAAGGTTTCAAACTACCCGGCAACCATAACTCATCGCTCTCTTTTGTGTACCTGAAAGATCCTTTTCCAAATTGGACTAATTTAGAATTCCTATGCACTATACCACAATAGTCACTAGTACCATATGTCGAAATGGCATACCACACATCCAGTTATTTAGCCTGTGATGTCACGATTCAAGAGTTAACAAAGTTGACAATCACATAGATTTCTGATGATCTTTCGTCCTTCAACTATATAGAGTCAAAGCTATATGATAGAGGATATTCTAGTTGGCTGGGTACTGTTTAAAGTCTACGAGGAGCCATTGGAAGCCCAACAGTTGACCTTTCTATCGGACTCGATTTTTCTTGTCTTCTCTAAAAACGGTGAATCTCGAGCATCTATGGTTTGCTCAGAAATGAAGGCAAACTTTAACTGAGTATGAAGCATCCGAAAAGAAAGCGCACTTCCCTGGCGACACGAGAAAGAAGAAGGTGAGATGTTCATAGCATCATAATACAAATGTTTTCCGTTGATAACACCATTTATGAATCGATAGGAAACACTGAAAGTGAGGATGGACAAAGACGGGCTGTTATCATCATTTATGAGCATTTAGCAAGGAATTAACAAACACACACACATGTGTTTTATATCCAACCACAGATAAAATCATTCTGTTTTATTTGAGCTTTCAAGTAATTGCTTGAGTTATCAATGATTGCGTACTTTACTAAAGGAAAAAGACTGATTCTAATACTTTTTTAGTTATTCCTCCCAACTACTTCAAGGTCTGTTAACGGTAAGAGAATGAAAATAAAGCTTATAATTCCTTAAAAAAATAGGATCTAGCGATTTTATACTTGGCGAGTAGCTTCCTTACTTGCTGTGTGTCTGTGGAATTAAACATTCCCTCAAAATTTGTACAAAGTTTTCCAAACCTGATAGTGGTTGACAAACTGTTAGCAGTTGAATGAGTTCTCACTTAGGAAGGCGTGCTTGGGCAAAGATTATTCACAAGGATATCTCTCTTTTTATATCCTAGCTGAGTTCTCAACTTAAATCGTGGAACCCGTTATTTCTATGAAATGAAATTAACTAGCTATCCAAAACTCTCGAGTGGCCAATGTAATGGGCATGCCTGGCGTAAACCTTCCTGTAGTTGTTCGTCTCTTTTACTGACTACGCTACCAAAGATAGTCGTTGTTCAAAGATGCTTAATCACTCTCATTTGAGATTACTCAATTGTGTCTTTGAGGGCTACTAGTTGGAAGTAGAGCCCAATTTTGACGATTTAATCACAAGACAAAGAACAACTGGTGTACCTAGATCTCCTTCTTAGAACTGGTGGTCCTTCAATGCCTAATCATCTTGCTTTTCGTTTTTGAAACCACCCAAAGCAAAACAAAAGCCGGTACAATCCTAAAAGAGAATGCTCCTTAAGTAGATCATTAATTAATGAAGATCCCCTGATATTATAGAGAAATCACTAAGAAGCAGCGATTGGAAACTTCTGTTTCATGTACCTTAACATTAAACATGTCTTTGCTGTGGCATCGACTGTAGAAAAGAATTTGGCTCAGCTTCCCTTGATATATAATGATAAGCAGAATATTCCAATTAAAGTAGGCATTTACCTGAGAATTTTTGATGATAAGGGTGATCATGGCGACCTTGAAGTCAAGCTTCGCTCCCATATATTGTTGTCGAGTTTTAAAGAGCCTTTTGGACTTTTGAAGTTCCCATCTCTGTTTCTTAATAGAGAAAAAGGATTAGGGGCCCTCGGCTACATATGATCTATTTGGTTCCTGAGGAAGCAGCTTCTGTTAGCGAGAGTTTTCTCATCTAGGGGTCTCGAAGAACATGAGCTTAGAAGAAGGGAAAAAGAGTGGCCAAAGTCCCAAGAAGGAGATCTAGCCGTAGGTACGCGAGATGTGCTCCACAAGGGTTAGAATACTCATCACTGGCATATTACTTTACTCTTCATGTGATAGCACCTGTATAAGATCACGTTCCGTTTTTGCAAAACCAATTGTAAGGCAACATTATTGTTAACAAAAGTCTGTGTTGCTTGATTTCAGCTCATCAGAACTGACTTTGTGATGATTCTGGTTCGCTTGAATGTGTTTATACTGTTAGGAGTTTTGTATATAACGATAACCTACTAGAGCTTCGCTCTTTTCATACCTGCGTGAAGACAAACAAGAGTTATATATACGGGGACTAAAATGTTAGAAATAAAAAGTTCTATGACATTCTATAGAAACTGGTAGCTTTTAGTGATTGAAATGTAACCAAGGCAGTGCCTATATCGAGTGCAGGAAGATTACGACGACTTGAAGACTCTAGAAACTCTAGAAAACATGAGGAGATACTGGGTTATTGGAGTTTTATGAAAGACTCCAACCAAGACTGATTACCAAGATGTATTTACTTTAGTAAAATCTCTGGTTTAACAAAACCTTCGGAATGGATATCCAAGAAGGACACTTGTCAAATATTAGATTATGATATCTAAGGCCGGCCAGAACACTATTATCAGCTTTTTATGGTGCTTCGTCGCATGATACAAATATAGAGCGCTTAATATTATTGATGCTACACTCAACTTATCAAGCAAGAGAAGGATGTGTAAATTAAAGTTTAAGCAGGCTCTGAACTAAACCATAGAAATGCAGAGAAGATTAATGGTATTAAAAGTCAACTGCTGCTGGCATTAGTTGTCAATCCAACTCAATGTGTCTCAATTGACGCGATCTACAAAAATTTGTCTCTAGCTCTCAATTCAAATACACTTAGTAATAATAAACGAACCAGGTTCAGTTCTATTACTTTTGTTCTAATTTATAGATTCGGTGTCTGGTACGTGCCATAATCAACTTTTAGCAAAAAAGGCAGGAAATGGGAAGTAAAGCTGAATCAACGAGAAACTTCATGTGACTTGATGCATTGATAATCAGAGAATAAGATTGTATTGACTCCGGTAACTCATAGATAAACTTTACATCATGCTAACGAAGCTTTGGCAAGGTTCGCAAGCTGGCGGCAGTGAATTTCTTTATTCTTCATCATTGTTAGTCATAGCTGGACCTAAAATTCGGCGCAAATCAAGAAAAGATAGTTAGTAATAATTGTAGGAATCTTTTGATATCACTTGAGCATAAGCCAGCTCATAGACAATCATAGCCTATGCCTTTTTACTGCCCAATCTGATACGAATTTTCAAATTTGGTTTTATTTTAGATTAAAAGCGAGAGAATATAAATTTAACAAAGAGTTGGAAATATATGCCTAAACAAAACTTCAACATCATTATGTATATGTCGGTTTGTGTGTTAATGAGGCTTCCAAGGATATATAGACCATTATTTATCTTATGTTATATCAACAACCCATTCAAGGATTGGGAATAATTTGAAAGACTTCTTTGGAAGTAATGATATAAATATTACACGTAAATAGAATTTTGAATGCACTTTTAATCTTATCAGATCATAGAAACAATCCATTAATTTCTCTCCTTTTTTCTCAAGTTTGTGAAAAACAGCAATTAGCTTGCTTTATTATATGATTACGAGAGACATCTGTTATGCTTGAGTATGGGACTGTTGAGCAAATAGTTAACTGGTGAATCCTTGTATCGTAACATCTTCTTTAGATGTACTGAGATTGTTTGTACCAGGTTTAGTGTGCAAACTTAATCAAAGGCTACTATGTACCGGAAACAAGGAGAAAAGAATAGCGTACCTAGCATCTGTATCTCTAGTTTCGAAAGTTGCTGATTGTGTTGTATGGGAAAAAAAGGAAAATAGAATACAATCTTGTTATATATAAGATGATGCTATTTGCACTTGCTAGGAGGATTAGAACCAACAGCAACATTTGGATAGAAAGATAGTGCTATTGGAATCGTCTTAGATACGTCACCAGTTGAAGTCTCATGACCAATTAGGAGTATAATTAAACGAGGAACGTTTTAAACTGAAGTAAACAAGGATGTTGTATTTCCCGCATGAATCCTTCATGTCTTTTAAGTGCCAATCTATCGGCCAAATACAACATGAGCAGCAACTAATGGGCGGCGAAAAATCCTCCTTGTATGGAAAAAAAGACATTAGATTTTGTTCCATTTCCTTCCTTCCTTCCTATCGAATACTTGCTCCACAGGTCGTATTTATTTTGCACCTCGCAATCTAGAGTTATAGATGTCCATTTTAACATATTCTACTACAGATTTAACAAGTAAGTATGACTTTTAAAAGTTCGCCCCTTATTTAGCCGAGCGCAGTCTACACTTGAAAATTGGCAAAGTCATCTTTTGCCCTGTAGACTTAAAATAAATTGCAGCTTCAAAGCAGGGAAATGATTCAAGTGGGGAATTCCACAATAATATAAGAGCCGCCCTTGGAATAATATAAGGATTATTAAGTCAAGCGAGTTAATGAATGGCCCCTAACAAGCCACCAGATTCTAAAATCCTCTCAGTTGACAACCTGATTTTTGCGTTCGGCAATTAGACCGAATCTGAAATGTTATTGTCTACCTTCATTCTTTGCGGGCAGAATTTTCGACAGCTAGGAAAAGTTCTATTATAGCATCATATGGGGTTCCCAACCCACTAGGTCTTATCTGGAAGGAAAGGTCGGCTTCACCTTTGTTATTTATCAGGTCAATTAACATATCAGACTCTGATCCTTCAATAATTTCCACATTCAGTACAGGCCCAAAAATATACGAAATAATACTTCGATGCAGATTTATTAATCTACACTTTTTTTTTATTCTGAAACTGTTTGTTGGGCACTCTCCCAACTAGCTGAAAAAATATGAGCCATGGCATACTATGAAGCTTCAAATTTAAGTACCTTGTGCTTACGAGGAATTGCTCTACGCATCCACATTTTCCACTTTTTGTGCATAAGTTCGTATCGAACTTGGAATAGTAATGCTTCCATGCATTTTTTGACAGTTCACATTGAACATATCAATGAATTTCTATAATACAATACATTCTGTTGTGCAATTGACCACTCTTTACAGTTTCTTTCTGAACCCTGGATCCCACCAGAATCGAACAAACAAACCTGAGTTTTGTTTTTCTGCGATATTATTTAATACGTAGATAATCTAAGCTTTGTTGTTCTTGAGTCACAAATGCCTATTGCATGCCACCTATAGCTGTAAATATTAATCAGTCCTAGATAGTCAAATTAATCTGGTATCACTAAGTTGATGCCTTCTGATCATGAAGCAACTCTATTTTGACCTACAAAGTATAAAAATAATGCAAAAACCAAAACATCTGCAATCGTTGAATGATCTCGAGTAGCAAAGATTTGCATTCACTCGAAAGGTTATATCTTGCTGCTTTGATGAAATTGGATTTATTGTTGGTAGGGAGTACAACACAAAGAAAGGATAGGTTTCAAATAAATAAAGGGTTCTACCCTTGAAATAATTGTTTGACTGAATTACATTTTTGCGTTATATGTTTTGTTAGGCATCAGAAAAAGAGTGATTAATCTCAGTAGTATTGGTTTTTTGAGTTTTTCAATCGTTTCGTGATAGACCGCTACCGATTTCTTCATAGAAATATCCACCTTTTTGGTGATGAATGGACTGGAAAGATTACGCAGCATGCGCGTACGGCCTTGATGTTGTAGTCCATATGATTGATACTTCTGATTGAATAGGCATGTAACGATACTAATTTAGTATTCCATACAGTCACGTTCTATCACAATTGTCCAAGATTTTGAAAAGATTTGATCTTTTGGGAGTTTATTAAGACGTGTAATGCTTGGGCATCTTCTGGTAAGTGCCTCCGAAAGCATGTAAAGGTGAATTCCCCACAGTGTTTTGTCTCCTGTCAAAACCAAAAATGGAAGCTGTATCTGATTATAAAACCAGAGTCTGTACTCAAATTTTGATTAAAACCAAACAAAGAATGCGACAGTAATAGACGTAGAGGTGGAAACCTGTAATGTAGAGAAAATCACCAGGATATTAAAATATGACTTATAATTGACTAAATTGGGAAAGTATCAATTCCTAAAGAGGAAAGAAGTCTCACCGAAGAAGGTGTGCATTTACGAAAACAACACAATGAGACATACATGCATTTTGCAGTAGGGATCGGCGTCAAAGTAGATTTCAAAGGACAAATATTATGGAGAGACATAACATACTTTTTAATTTTATAAAGAGATCTCCAGCATCCCAGCAGCAGGGGAAAATGTGAATGCTTTACATCTAACCCAACTAATCTTTATAGCTCTGCAGAATATGCTTAACAAGAAATGAGTTTTCCGAGATCAATCTTAGACCAGTAACGTGCACAGCGCGTCTGTCTCGTTTGTCGGACATAATAGCTCCGCCATATTTTTTGGGTCGTTGGCCATGGTTCTTCTGTGTAACTCCCAAGCTCCTTTTTCTAGGATGTAGCATAATCTTGCTGTTGTCTAATCAAAAGATGTCCGTATTCCAATTGCAGGAGAGAAAATAATAATTTTTACAGCTTACTTGACGAATACATCTTCATATTTGTTGCAAGTTCACTGCTCACACAGTATCCGTATTTCCTTCTGGAAGCATAGCAAAAACTTTTTCGATTTGACACAATCAGATATAAACGGCGGAGGGTTGCTTTTTCTTCATTTTCTTGTTTTTCCGTTTTTCCACGCTCTCACCACATTCTGAGGTTTCTCCCACAATGATATCATCTACAGTCTTACCTGATCCAATCGCCTTGTACCATTCAACAATAGAGCCTCAACATACTCCTGTGTTTCAGGGAACTATAACCGATCAATACCAATATGGCCAAGAATCAACGCCCCTATTTAATGGGAAGCCAACAATGACGGGATTTGAATCAATCCAGGTAGCCTATGACTTTCCCCCAAGCTTACAATTGGGGTATCAAGGTAGCAATATCCGAGAAAATAGTCCTGTGAGCCCAATTGGCTTTGTGCCCCCGCCAGAATACATTGCGGTTGACACGTTTAGTACTGGTAACTATACAACTTCAGGTAACTTCACTTTTGACCGAAATTCACCAAACAACCATCAATCTACTGTCTCTGAGAAAGCTCTTGGTTATGGAAATCAGTATTCAAGTAACAGTCTATGCGTTGATGATCATTACAAAATAGCTCAGCACTCTCACTCAAGTTTTCCAAGGATTGCCGATTCCACAATGCAGGGGTTAAACTCAAGTGTGCAAAGGACAAGCTTGACTTGTCAAACTCCAGCTCAAAACTGTCCTATTCCTTGTTCCAGTTACTCAAGACCTCAAAATGAGAGCTATTGCACTTCAAATACAGTATTCCAACAAACGAGCCATACCCCCAATCCAGCTCAACAAGGATTGCAAACCTTCATTTCCAACAACAACAACAACAACAACAACAGAAC
The DNA here is from genome assembly GCA_030581615.1 of Alloascoidea africana. Classification (NCBI taxonomy): domain Eukaryota; kingdom Fungi; phylum Ascomycota; class Alloascoideomycetes; order Alloascoideales; family Alloascoideaceae; genus Alloascoidea; species Alloascoidea africana. Next base: position 94,034 of record JAKTTT010000039.1, on the reverse strand, counting down.
ATCTCTTTATGATCAACTGAGGCAAAACACTGCAGTATGGCCCAAGCTGTGTACAACGTCAAAAAAGGGTGTATACAAATGCAACCACTGTTCCATGACGTTCACTAAAATTGATCTGTTTGCAAGGCATCTTGATGCCGAGGGCATAGTGAGGCCATTCAAGTGTAAATCGCCAAGCTGCCCTTGGAGTATTATTGGACTGAATAGTGCTAGCGAACTAAGAAGACACCACAAGCACCAACACAATAAACATGGCTTGCAATACGCTTGCAAATACTGCAACAAAAAATTCAGCAGATCAGACTCTGCCCAACGCCATGAAAAACTAGTTCACGAGAATAAAAAGTCAAGATACAATCGAAGGCTAGGAAAACTGATGATGGCCCAGAAATATTCTGTTCTCAACTTGCAAGCAGATGACAGGAATGGGCATATATTATATAATTGACTTTAAGCTCGCCCAATTCTCTGGAGCATTGGTAAATTCCTAACCTATTGAGAAAAAAGCAAAAAAAGGCGCTATAGTATAGATGTTATAGGCATTTTCTCTTGTATTTGCCACAAACTATTGCTTCACCATCAAATCTTGAGAGTTTGGTGGCAGCATTTGTCTTCTTCTGGCGGTGCGTTTTCAGCTGTATAAACAAATTGAAGGGAGGTTTTCTGTAATCATACTTTTATCTTTGAATAATATTTACTGATTTTAAAGTATCATGTGCCTTTTGAAACCAATTAAAAACAAGAAAATGTTTCCAGAAGTGTCTATCGAAAATTACTTCATGAGTAGCATTAGAGATTGTTCATCTGAAAGCAGCAGTTTTCCGAGCTGCTAGTAACCAATTAGAACTGTTTATCGAAACATTCAGCAGGATTCTGGAATAAACTTTCTTTTACTTCTACATTGCCTTTTGCTCATTCCTTTAATGTTCGGCAAGGTTCTGATATATGCACTGCTTGATGCAATAGGGAGAGTGTTTAAGGTGCTAAAAGGTTTGAATTGGATTGGTACGATTCGAATCTCTAGAACCTGCTAGAAGTGGCCAGCAGTGTTGAGAGTTTAACGGATTTAGCGGTTGGAGAAATTTCTTCGTTCGGAAATACTGTAACTCACCATCCGAATTATTTCCTCAATTTGTTAGTGTTCTTGAAGTACCAGTTTTCCTTTACTATAGTTATCGCATTCACGTGCAAAGTATTCATGTAGAGTGAGTCATTTAATCCCATCTCATTTAGCCCTGCTTCCTGTTATAATTCTATTAATAGGTTGTAAAAATGTTAATAGACTACTTAAAGCTGGATATATCTGATGCAACTACTTGTTGATAGAATCTGGCCCAAAAGTTACATATGCAAGAACGAGACGGGATGAAAAGCGAACAACCCGAAACGCTTAGCCAACCTTAATGGGTAATTGAATATCCATATGACGAAAATGTGCTCCTGCTTGAAAGAAGGTTTTTGGGCGCACTGACAAGAATTGTAATGAAAATCTCTGGGTGAGGAAGTTGAAAAACCTTAGTTTGGTCAGAATCGCAACTCCAAAGAGCACTACTTTTGTAGCAATTTATAAAAGAAAAGAAAGTTCTTGCAAAGAGTATACTACATGAAAGAGTCTTGAATTAATTCAACAGAAGCATTTTATTACAAAAGATGGTCCTACCGAAAAGAACCCAACGAAAAGCCTTCTAAAGAATGCTTCTAGAAGATACCAGAAGCTCTCTACTGGTACAGTAAATACGGAAACAAAGTGTGGCAAAGAAGATCTGGTGTGGAGAACTAGATTCATCATACCTTTTTGAGTAGATTACTTTTAAGAGGTATATGGACGACAACATGATGCTGGGTGTATTGTGGTTTATGTCTGCTCAAGCTTTTTCTTCTGGTATCCTTTCCTTTTACTTATTATTCTTAATATTCACCGTCAATACGCTAAATCGCTCTAAAATCTAGTTAGATACTGTTTTCCAGTTTGAAGTTCTTCTTTAGTTTATAGTACTGCTACCAAACTCTCTATTACAGGTCCTAATGTCACTATATAATTCCTGTTTGATTGTCAATTTGGGGGGCCTAGAACATCAATGATAGTGCTAATTATTGGGCTCTTAATCTGTTTCGAGCATTTCACCAGGCGGTCTGCACAGAAGGCACTGGTACATCAAGAGAAGAGTGTTTGTTCATCACATAGTTATACACAACCAGTGTTCTGTTTGACTTCAGATCATTAATTTCTAGATGCATAACAGGGAAATATAAGGGATTTTTACTCCAAAAAGTATTTTTACGTCACCGATAAGTTCCATTCCTGTGTCTCAAATAGAGAATTTTTCATCTGAAAGAACTCCAAAAAGATTTTCACGCCCCTACTGTACAAAGAATAACAGCCAAAGTTCCCTGTCACATTGGTTTTAGGTGTGCTTGTTTAGCTCTAACTACCAAATGTTACTAAATGATCTTGACTTGTACACTTTGTAAAACAGACCTGTTTCGTTCACACGATCAAGGATGTGCCATAAGGTGTCAACGAAAGGTGTCAACAATCAATGAAGTTGCTGGCTTTTGCGCTTTTACTGAAAAGACATCACGGTCATTCCAGCCCCCTTACTCACTTTCTGCTGTCTAACCCAGAATGCCTTCCTTTTTTTCGTCTTGTGTTTTTTCAACAATGAGAAGCTGGAACGTCGGCAGATCACACCATGCTTCTAAGACGTAGAAAACATTTCAGGTTAGAGAGATCATTAGATGATCGGGGATTCAAGACATCAAGGGGTTTCTCAAGAATATTATTGCGGATGGAGCTTCTGTTTTCATCCTTTGCTTGCTAGTTGAGTTTTACTTCCTACCGCACCGCTTGTGTGATTAACTGGGGCGCATCCTCTAATACTACTATCTCCTTTTCAGTTTCCTTAAATACGTCTTAATATTCCACTAAAGCCAAATCAATACAGATAATATTGCTACACTTTATAAAATGTAGACTCCGGGGCGAGCACAGAGAAACAAGTACTTGTTAAGGCTTGATTTCTCTTAGACTCTCAGAATATACGTATACATGTATGTAGACAGAGAAAAGCAAATACACACAACTATCTGACTTTTGGTCTTATGTGTGCTGCTCACATGATCTTTTTCCGATGGTTCAGGACAAGGGAAATTCTGAAAAAGTAGATTTTTCCCAATTTCTCCTTTGTAGCTTTGCTATCATATGAATATACTATAGAAGAGAATTCCAATGTTTTGCTTACCAGCTGCTTCAAGTCATTATTAAATAACTAATGCGAAAAGGCATCCAAGTAAACTATTACTGTGAACATTTAGTTGGATGTTTTATAAAAAGATTTGATCTAGTTAGTGACAAAGTTAATAAGACAGTCCTACCTTAACCTCATTACTTTTTGCTTAACGACAAAGGTAAAAGTCGGGATAGAACGCATCCCAGAATGTGTACATTCCGACATTGAAGTCTATCACTACAAAGGTTTTTGTTTATTGCGAGGTTCATAAGATACAATAAGTAAATGTAAAATGAGAACTAAAAGTTGCTCAGATCAACAATTCATACTCTGCTTTTAAGGGATGTTTCAGGGGAGAGGTAACTTTTAGATTCAAAACTCAATGACAATCCTTGCCACTATTAACATGAACAATCTACGAGACTGCACATATCGTATAGCAAAGTGCCAGTATCGTACTGAAGAATTGAAAAATTTTAACAGTAGTTTTGCCCTAAAGGCAAAGTTTGGCGAAAACGTGGACCTAGAAATATTCAATGAGCTTCCCAAAAGATTATCTTTGAAAGACTCGGCGTTTTACAATGATCATTCTTCCTGGGGAATCTTTATTTTAATTCAGAAAGGTCACCTTGAAGACAAGTTTTCTGGTGCTGGTGCTAATGGGCTATGGATTGTGTATAAAACAGGTTCTAAGGGCATTCAATCATATGTACAAGGCTTAAAGGTGATCTGTTACAATTGTCGACAGTGGCATTTTTTGATTGACATTCTAGTGGTTGTTTGGCATCCTTTGGCAAAAGTATATCTAGCCATTTCTATGTTGTCGACAGTCATGGTTTTTCATTACTCATCGGCCTGAAAGACTTACTGCCTTGAAGACACTTTTTGAGTTCGAAAAGCACAAATCTGTTAATAGTAAGGCTACAATAAGTTGTCACCAGGAATGGGTTTAGCTCAATATGTAAAAATGAGGGATTATCAACTGTTGTGTGTTATTGAAAAGACAACACTCTTTCCCCCTAGACCTGTTCCGTCATAAACCATGAAATAACAGCATGTGGTATCATTCAGTTTGATAAAAAAATTCTTGATTGAAGAGCTATATATTCTAGTAGCTGCATTGTTCTGAGTTGATTTCCAAAACTATGATTCCATTGATCAAAAAGTGCTTTAAACTGCTTTACTAAAACTTCTCGATCATCATTCTTGTCCAAGTAGAGCAAGGTTTGAGCACATTCTCTAAGCCACTTTGTGCTTTGAAGCTGGGAATTAGCACGCTTGGGAATATTTATGGAGTTGTGACAGAAAGAGCATGCGAGAAAGGGTATTTTAAGAAGGGACACAGACGAATTAAGGACCGTTAGGTAGTATCCACCAGGAAGCTCCTCTTTACAACAATTATTTTGAACCGATATGAATCCACCAGCAGCTTGAAACCACACTTTTAACCATGCTAACATCTTCATTTTCCTAATTTAGTGTTCCATGCCATAAAAGTATTAGTATTAAGATTAGTATTAATACTACTATATTAGGTTGCTCTTGTGAGCTCTTTACAAATCGCTATGCTATGAATAAACGATGAGTATGTATGAATGAAATCAACAACAAGAAAAGAATTGCGAGGAAGGTTGGAAATAGAGAATATAAGAAAAATGCATCCCATTTAAGGAATAAAAATGCGCTTTGAAACAGTTTTTCTGCTTCTAGGCTTCCATTGCCTATTCTATGTTCGATTTTTTCACTCCCTTATTTGAGGCATTTGGCACACAGAAGACAAAAATTGAAAACACATAAACACCTTTACATTTCTCAAGCTGGAACAAGGATGAAAGTCGAAATAACTTAAGGCACTAATTAGTATGATTGGTAATCGTGATAATTTTGGTAATTCTCTTGAAGCGGAATAGAGTCTACGCCAACATTGCTTGTTACAATTTGATTAGATCCCGATCCAGAGAGAGAAACGCTACCATTTCCATTGCTTCCGGAATTGGGTGTCAATGTTAAAGAAGACTGTTGCTGGTGTTGGTGATGTGTCACAAAAGGATAATATGAACCAGCAATACCATTCTTTGGCCTTTCTTTTCCCCATCCGCATTTTAATACTCGACCATTTATAGCATATCCACTCAGCTGCACAATAACCATGGCCGCTCTTTCATGACTATCAAACCGTACAAAAGCATAGCCACGTTCAGATTGGTGTTTAAACTCGATTATGTATCCAAAGCTTTGGAGCAGATTGATCAACTCTTGTTGTGAAGTGAAGGGGGTTAGGTTGCCAATGTATACAGTAGTTTGCCAACTTGGACTTTGCCTGAGAATCATGTTATAAGTAGGGTTTTGGAGAAGATAGTTTGCACCATTCCCACCATTGACCAATTGAGATTGCGACTGTTGCTGAGAAGCCTTTTGATTTAAGACCGCTTGTGCAGGTACAAAACTGCCAAAGTTCTGTAACCCTCCAGCGTTAAAACTATTGTAATTAGGGAACCCTATAAAATTTTTGTTGAATCCCATTGCGGCCGAATCAGCGATGCTAAAGCTGTGGTGAAGGCCATTATTGACATTTGAATTGGCGCTTGGAACCTTTTGGGAAGCCCATTTGCACCGAATCTCTCTATTTCCAAACATTTTGCTGTCCATAGCAGCTATCGCCTTTTCTGCATCATTTCTTTCTTTATAGGACACAAATCCATAGCCTCTGGATCTTCCAGTGGACATATCCCACATAACATGAGCCTCAATAAGACTGCTTCCAAATTTTGCAAAGCCATTCCTCAGAAATTCATCATTCACTTCGCTGGACAAGTCGCCAACAAATATATTGAATGTATCCCCACCCCCTTTATTTTGTTGTGCCTGGAATGCCCAGTTGATCTTGATCTTTGATTGGTTCAGTTGTCTACCATTCAGTGTGTGTAATGCCACTTCTGAAGCAGCTGGATCTCCATACTCAACAAAGGCATAATTCAGTCCCCTCCTATTCTTGTCGGGGAAGATTTTCACGGAGAGAACAGTTCCGGTAACGGAGAATAGCTCATGAAGCATGTTCTCTGTTACATTCTGATCTATACACCCCACATAAAGCACCTTTTGATTGATTTCCCGACCACCTTGAGAAGCTATTGCAGGTGTAACTGGTACACTGGTAGAAAGAGCGCTTATGCCCGTGTTTGTAGGAAGAGATACGGCAGATAGGGCTATAGTATTTTGGGAATCGACCGGAACAGGGCCATTATGCATCTGAGCGAGATCCTGAGAATGTTGTTGAGGCGCTTGTTCTGAATGAGAAACAGCGTGATTTGTATCGTTAGCACCAGCCTGCTGAATTGCAGACGGCACAGTCTCCGAGGACATGTGAAATACTAATCACTGGACACCAAAAAGGATTTGAGAAGGATGTGAAAAATCAGAAAATGTATGGAGCGTCGAAAGAATGTTGTAGTACCCATACTGTGGCACGTGACCTTTTACATTTTTGAAGGAGATAAAGCCCAGCGCCTTCCGTTTTGGGCATCGTAATTAAAGGCACGGCCGTATACGGTCGGGTGCATAATCCGTTATCACCACTTCTTCTACAGCAAGGCTCTTGAAGCCATTATCAATTCAACCGGGAACAGGGAATCATTTACCCAATCTATAAATTGAACAAACAGAGGATTACTTTTGGTGGAAAATTCATTTTTGAGTTATGTGCTGTTGCATAGATGACCATCTGACAAGTTATCCATTGTTAAGACAAGCGTTTATGAATCAATTCTTTCAATTATCATCAGTTGATACAGGATAACAAGATTTAGGCACGTAAGCCTCCAGAGAAACTATGACAAAAGTTTAGCAGATAAACATTCTTTTTGTATCCTATCAGTCATTTTCTCCCAAACCTAGAATTCAATGTTTTTATGACTGCATTGGTTCTTGCAATTTGGAAATGTTTTCTGCCATTTCATTTTTGAACCTTTCCAAGGATGTTGATGAGAGACTGTTCATGAGCATAAACGACCTTATGAACAGAACATTATTACAACCTGATGTTGAGAGGCGCATTTGTGCTGCTTTAGTCACTAATGTCTTGACTGTCTTAAAAGTACTACTTCAATGTTAAGCATATATTGAAATAGCACATTAATGGCCGAAGAAAATTCAAACAACTGCTTTGGCAACAGTGGGCAATTTCTTTTACAACCAAAATATCGCTTAGGCGCTCTAGATCTTGCTTCATAATGCAGAAACTTACTGGGACTTTCATGCTTGGCTGTCGTAACAACTTTTCGGAGCTCTAATAAAGTGCTCAAAACATTTGATCTTTGCAGTTAAGATGTTAGTACAAACCATTAGAAATAAACTACCATCTAATAGCGGATTTCCTTGCGGCTTCATGGCATGCTGAGCAGAAAATGCCACCTTGCATAGCGATAAATTGTTCCACAGAGCCTTTTGGGTTAAAGTCCAACGCTGGTCTTAGAGCTGGCCCAATCCGGAAATGAAAACGTAGAACAATCCATTACCCTGCCCCTGTGACAAGTGGCATTTTCTTAGAAGCCATTCGACATCTTCTGTTTTTGTCAGTCTCATTGCGAAATCAATCGTGGTTGTCCATTGGATTTCTTAGTCTTACTCTTTTTCTGATGAAGGTCTTATCATTGGCAGTTCCTGCTATCATTGCCTCTTCAGCATTAGCGGAAGAGGTCTCAGAAGAGCGCCCTTCTTTTACTGTATGAATTTGTTTCTCGATGCTTGTGATGAGCTGGCAGTAACCTGATGAAATCTAACCCAAAAACGCTTTAGCCTATCGCTGTGGAAGCTCCATTCTTTGAACAGTTCCAAGAGGGCTACGAGTCCCGTTGGAAGGTGTCTCATGCCCAGAAGGAGGGAGAAAAAGAGCTCTCTTACGTTGGAAAGTGGAGCTTTGAAGAACCATCTGTTTATCCAGCATTCAAAGGCGACAAAGGCTTAGTAGTGAAATCTGCTGCTGCTCGCCATGCCATTAGTGCCAAGTTTAACGCTCCAATTGATAACACTGGCAAAACACTGGTGGTTCAGTACGAAGTCAAGGCGCAGAAAGGCTTACAGTGTGGAGGCGCCTACCTCAAATTGCTTTCCGAGAAAGATAGTCTCCACACAGAGGAGTTTTCTGGTGACACTCCATATCAATTAATGTTTGGTCCAGATAAATGTGGAGCTACAAACAAAATTCATTTGATTATTCGCCGCAAAAGCCCCTTGACTGGGGAATATGAGGAGAAGCACTTGAAGGTTTCCCCAAGAGCAGGCAGGCTGAACAAGAGCACTGGCTTGTATACGTTGATCGTGAAGCCAACTCAGGATTTTGAAATTAGACTTGATGGTGATGTTGTTTCTTCTGGAAATCTTTTGACTGAAGGCACCCTTAACCCGCCACTTAATCCTCCAAAGGAGATTGATGATGAAACCGACATAAAACCTAGTGACTGGGTTGATGAGAAGCAAATCCCAGACCCAGAACAAGCCACCAAACCAGATGACTGGGACGAAGATGCTCCTTTTGAAATTCCAGACCCCAAGGCCGTGAAGCCTGACGACTGGGAGGTTGATACGCCTGAGTATATTCCAGATCCAGAGGAAGAAAAACCAGAAGATTGGGACGACGAAGAAGATGGAGAATGGATTGCCCCCCAGATTTACAACCCAGAGTGTGAAGAGCACGGCTGTGGACCTTGGTCTGCTCCATTGATCAAAAACCCCGATTACAAAGGTAAATGGAAGCAGCCTTTGATCCCTAACCCAGAGTATAAGGGAGAGTGGGCTCCTCGCAAAGTGCCAAACCCTAACTACTATGAAGATGAGACACCATCTAATCTGGAACCCATTGGTGCTATTGGATTTGAGCTTTGGACCATGCAACCAGAAATTTTGTTTGACAATATATATATTGGACATTCTGTTGAACAAGCTGAATTCATTGGAAACGAAACTTTTGTCATCAAGAAGAAAATTGAAGAATCACATGATAAGAAGGCTGAGGAGGAAGATGATGATGAAGAGGAGGCTGTTCAAACGTTCACAGAAACCGTTAAGGCGAATTTCCAAAAGTTCCTTGACGAATTGGAGTTGTTTATTCACATCTTTTTGCAGGACCCCTCCAGAGTCATTAAGGAATCTCCAGGCGAGGTTTTGAAATATGTAGGAATTTTTGGAACCACATTATCATTCTTTTTTGGCTTTTGGGGTCTGATCATCTTTGTCATATCATCTCTATTTAAGCCGAGCCCTGCTCCAGTAGCAAAGGCTCCAACCACTAGGGAAAAAGAAGGAGAAAAGAAAATTGAGGAGGTTAAAGAAGACTCGGAGGAGGCTACTACAACCTCTGTTGCAGCCAGTGAATCCGGCGCCACAAAACGCGTCGTAAACTGAAGCAAATTATCACTTTTACTTTGTCGTCTTTGCTTTGTACCTTTAACCATTTTTTTTATATGTACAGTGCTTGTTTAAAAAATAGCTTTCAATTGATCGGTGTTAAGTAATCCAAAAGCCAAAATCTGTGGCTAGTATTCTCCTTCCTGTCTTTAAACAAGCTCTTGTTATTAAGGCTAACTCTAGCAAATCTAGTTAGTAAATATGCGAAATGAAAACTGCCTGAGAATCTATAGTATATAACAATCATTCAAAAACGAGAGTATGCTCCATTCTTACTGTTCCAGTAGGAAAGCTCTCAATTTTTCAAGGGCTCTAAACCTATGGCTGATACTATTTTTCACTTGTTTATCCAATTCTGCATAAGTTTGTTCGAAACCCTTGGGCTGGAAAACCGCATCCCAACCAAACGTTGTTGGGCCTCGAGCAGGTACAATGTCACCTTCGGTGATACCTTGAAAAAGTCGAACAGGCTGTCCTGGACCGGGACAATACCCAAAAGTGCAAACAGCTTTTGCTGATTTATCTGGATATGCAGAAAGAAGATTGTTTAGGCCTTCGTGGCCTATGGATTTCATGAACCATTTTCTTTTTATAAAGTCTGGTTAGCTTGTTTAATTCATTGATAACCGCAAAAAAGAAAACTCACATATATGGCCCAGGCAACCCATTGAGAGCGTCAAAGCAAAGAGAAGTGTCTTCGACAAGTACTGCACACCCCAAGATTTCCGCGGCACTCTGAGCTTTATGAGTGGTAACTTGCTCCAACGTCCCTTGAACTTCATCCAGATCTACATTTTCATTGGTGATTTCGAAATTTCCTACCCTGGATGTGTTCTCTGTTTGCTTGCCTGTTGTGGATTGAGAGAGAATTGCAACAACTTCTTTCAATTTGTTTGCATTTCCTGTTACAAAAACGAGTTTTTGTTGAAGATTTGATTGTGGGGTGGTCATTTTCAGTATATTATAAACTAGAAGGTGGCAGAGAACTATCCTGGGGTAGTAAATTTCAATATTGGATTATCTAATCACATACATAATCAAAAATCTAGTGGGTAGGCGACGACCAGTGTAGCGTCAAGCAGCGACAATCTCCAGAGACATCTACGCGTTGCATGAGGATGAATTTTTGTCAAACTTCAATGATGAACCTATTGTGGCGGAAAGCCAATTACCCATCTGGCTTGACGCTACACTGCTCGTTGCCTACTGGCAGCACCCCATTTATTCCCAACTATTGGTCCCCAACAGCAGGAATCCACACGTTAAAGGCAAATTCTCCGTAAAAAAGGTTATGTATGCCACCAAGGTGTTATGTCTTTATACCAGCCCCAGTACAACACTTATCTGGTGTTGATATGCTTCGATCTTGAAGAACCTTCAGTTGCGGTGATTATACCTGGAGCAAGGTGTTTTCGAGAATAATTATTTGTTCTTCGGAATTGGATCCTACTTTTTTCATCAGAATCTTGTTCCTTATAGTAACAGGAGAATTGAGCTAAAGATCAGATATCTACTCAAAAAAATATCACGAAAACACCTTGATCAAGGCTAAATCGGAACAATTGGAGGCTTCTCGGAATTGGATCACATCAGATGGTGGCTGAACATGCGGGAACTTAAGTCGCAAGCCCGTCAAACCTAGTTGAAGCGCTAAATGCTAGAGCAATAGGGATCTAGCTGTTTATATAGCTATAGACCGAGCTTACCCGGAGTGGATATTACTCGAGTCCTTACAAACCCGAGCAATATTAACAAAGGTTTCGCAAAAAGTAGAAATCGGAAAGAAATTAAATCATATGGTTATAATCTTCAGGTCTATGCCACCTAGCTCACGATCATGCTATAAAACTTAATGTCTTTGTAGATACGAGCTACTCAACCCTACCTATGTCAGAAAGCCACGAATCGTGTCTAAGGTATTCAGATTTGCCCAATCCTTTCGGTTCAGTGTAATTATGATTTTGATTGTTTATAAATACTGCAATAAAGTTGTTGTGAATTCAGCCTGGAATTCTTCCATTCTGATGAGTGAAGGACGCAAGAGAAAAGGTCTGGTGAAGAAGAATTGATAATTCATGAACACAGGGCCTTTAAATATCCAAACGCCAGGTACTCGCTTCTGATTACAAAACTCAAAAAGTGACCATAGTGCCAGGCACAGCCAGGTATCCGATATCTCAGAACCCATTGGTCGCGGACGCTGGCAATCAAGTCTAACCGTCAGATTTAGTCAGCTGTTTATGAACTCCTAGGGCAACTTATAGTGCCATTGAAATAGGCCTTAGTTCAGCATTCAATTCTCTTGATCGCTCAGACCGACTTTTTGAAGGTAGATAACCATGCGGCGAAAAGGTAGAGCTGGACCCTTTTAGGCTTGTGATTGTTGTGCAATTGCTAACAATTAGAGATCCAATTATATTACACGTTAGCTTACCCGTAAAAGTTTAAACGCAAGTTGTCTTTATAGTACCTGCAGCTTCGAAAACCTCCGAACCACCGCTCTCAATTATTCCTGCTGAATATTGTTTTCTCTACTTGTGTTTCAGACTGAGAGGAGGAGATGAGGGGAGATGGTGTAAGAAGTTACCTCTACATGTTTATCTGTTACGCGAATCTGAACTGTCACTGTGTGTCTTACAGGAATGTGTAGAAACGCTTACCAAAGCAAGGCCTTCTTGGTTTCTTGTAAAAGATAGGAGCAAGCATTTGGATTTCAATTCTATCTACAAAAGAGAAAGAAGGACGAGAGTATTGAACCATCGTGTACTGTAAATTTTCAGTATAAGGAACGAAAACTAATGGCAGTGCAAACAATACAAGCAACCAAATGAGTAGGTCAAAATGTCTCATTGCCAAGTGAAGAAACAACTAGGCTTCACTACACCATGCGATCTCCATCTTGTCCAGGATTGCAGCTTTCATACTCCAGAAACTTAAGTAGTCTGTACAAAACAACCGACAACGCTGCTCCCAAAAACGGCCCAACCCAATAAATCCAATGGTATCCTGGGAAAGATGCTTGTGCTATACATGGACCAAAAGCTCTGGCTGGATTTAGCCCAGCCCCCGTATAGTAAACAGCGAATAAGTGGCCAATGAAAAGAGACAATCCTATGACCAAGGGACCCATGAAAGTAGCTCTGTGCTTTTCAACCGCCATAAACAACACCGTTGTGCATAGAATTGCTGTTCCAAAAACTTCCACAAACAGACCCCTTGAAATAGAAGCGCTGCCTCCAAGTGAGTCTGCAAACAAAATCTCGCCAGGAGTAAGGGCACTGGCTGCGCCAGCAGCGGCCATTCCCGCTACCATTTGTGTGAGGAAATTCACCAAAAACCTCATTGGCGTAATTGCTCCAACGGCGAACAATGAAAGGGAAACAGCAGGATTAAACTGTCCTCCAGAAACTCTGTAAAAGATATGAACATTAACAGCTAATGAAAATCCGAACCCCAATGATATCATTATCAATTGCCCAGGATTACTTCCTCTCCCTGGAGGAGGTATAGTCGGATCATGATTTGCAATCTGAGCAATGACAAAAGCGAACAACAGGAAAAGAAATGTCCCGCAGAATTCTCCAATCGCAGAGATTATGTGATTTCGTAAACTATCATTTGTAAGGCCAATTCTGTTATATGACTTGGGAACTCGATCAACATATGGCGGCCTGTACGGTTCTCGGGGAGGGGAGTCATTTGAAATTTTATTTTGGGGGGAATGGGTATTTAAGTGCTCGGGCTGTCCAATCTGCTGAGCTGACATGACTTGGTGATGAATGTAGCTGTTCTCTTGAGCAAAATTTCTGTGCAAATAGGACTTTATATATGCTTTCCAACGTGTTGCAAGGACCTTCAGAGCCTCGAGTGAAGTTGCGCCTACTGAATATAGATGCAAAGCATAATCTAGAAATGACCCTAATTTTTCTTTAGTGCCCTTAGAACGATATAATTAGAAGGTTTCGCTCGTTCTTGAGTAATTTGTCGTATGTACTGTTGATGAGTTAAGTGTTATAAGGTTTGATCTGCTCTTATTCATTAGTTGATCAATGAAAGGGTCTCTGCTTCTTTGACCCCGTTTAGTGGATTCTAATCCTAATATATTTCCGAGATCTTTTCATTTCATGAAAATGAGAAACACTCACTTTAAAAAAGACAATAAATTGCAAGCAATGCTAGTTCCATTGCCCATTCCACTTCCATCCAAATCGATCATATGCACGAGGACTACTTTTTCATACCTCTAACTGCTATTTTGAGAATGCCAAAGTTGACTGGTGTCCAATATTTCAGAAATTCTTACTTTCGCTGTCTTTGTTTACATATATAACGGACACCATCAGGCAATTACAGTACATCTGTAAGAGTAGTTTTAACTTCAAGAGCTGCGCTTGTATGTCAGCCGCTTCTTCTAGACGAATTGTTAGATTATAGAAGTTGAGCCCGAAGGCTTGATAGACCTGATACTTCCATTCCCGAATAGGAAATAAACATATGGCGCTAATTCTGGACCACCGCAACTCTCTGTGCATGTGAACGCCTAATCCCACTCTTCTTTGTTCTCACCAGAGAGCAATCTTTGGGTAAAAATAGCATAGATGTGTTCAAGTCCAAACAAAAAACTTTGCTTGCACTCAACGTTCTTCTAGATCTGGCAAAGTCAAACCTCGGGATAGCAATTAGCAGATCATAATTAGTATAACATCATATCCTTGTGATTAATTAATAGAGTTGTCCTTGTTTCAGTCTACTCTTTAAACCGTGAAAGAGATATATTTATTGAGTTGGATTTCTCAACTAATCATGGTCGATCGATGTATAGCCATTGGCATGCGCTTCCATTAAATCCCAATGTGTTTGATCCTTAGAAGTTGTCTAGAATACATGGTGTATAAAATGCCAAGTGTTTTTCTCTAGGCTTGCTCCTCTTTAGTTTGAAAAGTTTGTAGGCAAGATCTAATTGTACGAAGTTTGAGAACGAAGAGATGTTAAGAAATAGTTCTGGAACTGACTAGAAAAATGGGGAGGGGGGATTAAAAATGAAGAGCTTGAGATAAATTATTGAAGCACGAGAAAGATATTCCAACCCGACCAGAGAGCATCAACTATAATCGATTCGATGTTACACCAAGAAATGTCTTCGTTCACCATTAAATTTTGAATAACCTTACCGTGACATAAAGCAGCCTTCACAACTCAAAACTGCAGAATCCTGGCTAAAGACAATAAGCTAAATGACTTTAGGAATAAATCATTATTCTTGTTTTAGAACTATATCTACGAGTCATTCTTTCCGAGCTAGAGGGTGTTGGCAATTACTGCGCCACTTCTCTCTGTTTCAAGAATGATCCTATCTCCAAGATTATGTTTCATGCCATTGAAAGAAAACATGCAATTCGAAAGTTTCGTTGTTATACACGAGAATCAGACATCTTTTCAAATGGCTTCCTGTGTTCCTCCATGAGTTCCTGGCAAAGACACATACGATAGCGATAAAATTTGATAAAAATATGGAATTAACTACAGCACACAAACCAACAACAAGAAATTAAGTTCCTTCATGTGATAGATTTGATCTTATTAGAAATTGAGTGATGAATAAAAAATATAAGTGCTCATTATACTGGAGTGAGCTGAAGAATAGATACAGTCAGGATCCGAACCCCTCCATAATCCAGTCCGAGCCTTTCGTACTATGCTCTTACACTGTCAATTGTTACAAGCCTAGTTGTGTCTAGCTTCTGGAATTTTGTCAATCTATCTGGGACAGTAAAAGTCTGGTGATTGCCTTTTAGACCAAATCTTCCAAAGACCATTGATAATGATGGAATGGATCACAACATTACGCTTGAATAGCTTCTCAGCGGAATCAAGTCTCGAATTAGAGAATCAAAGTCACTACAATGTGTTATGGCTGGTAACTCACAGAGAGTATTTGGATTGGGTCATAATTGATTGTTCATACAACAAAATGATGACCCATGGCGAGGTGAAAGGTGACTGCTCAGAATAAATTCAACACTCATAGCAAAAGAATATGTCGAATGATCTACCAGCCCTAAGGGCCTTCTATAACTGTTTAAAACCTAGAGGGGATTGGGAGCTCTATTTCCACACAAACAAAAACTCAACGGTAAGTCACCTATTCAAGAATACAAGAGAGTGTTTTAGAGGAGCCCAACTTCGTCACATTTTATCCAGTTAAAACACCTTAACATTTCATTGCCTGGCCAATAGAGAAACGAGAACGAAATTGCATAGTGGAGGTTTCAGTGCCACTCTCCAATAGCTGTGAAATGTCTTGTCTAAGTTTGATTAAGGAATAATTCTTTATGTATATAGTAATCTAACATTAATGTACAATTAACACTGAGAGAAAGGACTAATGCCTAGTAGAGAAGTGGACGTTATCAACCATACTTTTGAAATATTAATAAAAGGTCTTTACTATGCTGGAAGGAATAAACAACTCATTTACGCTTGTGTTTCCCGTGACTAGCTCTCTTCGAGTGGGAAGAATTCTCAGTACTTTTCTCTTTTTGTCTTTCTGAATCGTCATAGTCAGTTTCTTCACTGATATTTCGAGAATCATAACGATCGCGAAATCCCCCTTTTCCTTCTTGTTTCATGTCTTCAATCTTTTGAATAGCTTCCTCTGGAGTAGCGCAGTTGATGTCCTCCATCAAAGGTTTAATGCAAAGCCAACCACCAAAAGTTCGGAAATGCCGGGATAAGGCATCTGCTCTCGCGAAACGTTTTCCACAACCCCATTTAGTTTTTCCATCAGTAAGATACCCTTCACATTTGAAGTTCTTTATACCGGAATGCAAAAACTCATGCCGCTTTTTATCGTGTAACCGAGCAAACTTCTTTCCGCATTCGGAGCATTCATAAGGCTTTACTGTCGTATGCGTGTTCATATGCGATTGCAGATTATATGATCTTGTAAACACTTTTGAGCATTCAGGACAAGGATACTCTTTTACCGGCTTATCACCCCTTTTTGGCTCGCCAGACTCATTAGACTTGCTCCCACTTCTAGATTTTGCCGAGTGCTTTGTGCTTAAAACGATCTGTTGTTCCAATGTTCGAACAAGTCGTGGCCGGCCTCTTTTTCGCTTTATTTGAGGTTGTACTTGTTGTGATATTTCCTGGGGTTCTATTATATTTGTTGCTTTCTGTTTACCCTTGGAGGAGTGTCTCTCTTGAGATTTTGGCGAAGAAGGTTTAAAACCAGATAAAGAGGTGTCAATGTCCATTGGAACAACTCCTTCAGCCTCCAACTTTCTCTTTGGAAGTATTGGCGATATTTCGGGAGTATTTGCAATAGATGATATTGGAAGATACTCTGCCGAACCCACTGCATTGCTGTCCAGATCGCTTAGATCGTTGAATAAGTTGGCATCAGTAACAACGCTGTCAGTTCCAGGAGAATACGAGTCATCTCCCCAAAATGCACTATCCGTTTGATAGACATCGAAATTTTCTATAGCCTTGGTGAATTCAATCTGAAACGATAACGGGTCCAGATCATTTTCTCGAGTTGTTGTGTGAGACATGTCGTCGGCTCTTGATGCCTTTGTATCGTATGCTGCATAGCCTAAAAGCGGATTAGTAGTACCGGTAGAAACGCGCCGAGATGTTGTAGTATTGAACTGAGAGGACTGAAGGGAAGAGGGTATTGCATCTGGTTGGTACCGGTGCAAAGCTACATGCTGCACGGATTTTGTTGGCTCTCCTTGCTGAGTATTGTAAACATCTACTACTTTACCAGAGATATCTGGAGAAGCTTTATTAATCGCGTATGAAATAGCTGCAGCAGACATAGGGGAGAGAGAAGATATTGAGCTAGAGACCATACTTCGCCTCGAACTTCCAGATACTCCTGAATAAGGCCCTGATCCTAAAGCTGAAGTTGTTACAGAACCGGAAGAAAATGACATTGGAGATACTGGAGATATTCTTTCCGGCGATAAAAAGTTGGAGGCCATTAAATTTGAACCAAAAGGCTCTGAGGGAATACGATGTGGACTTTGGTAATCAGGAACGTTGTGCGCAGCCGAAACCCTTCTTGAATGAGATCTGGAGTGACTCTCATGGGACCCTCTTCTGGAGTTTGTACTGCTGAATCTGGCGGAAGAGCTTCCTGTGCTCGAACCTCCATACAGATCTCCTGGAGGATGCATATTTACAGGAGTAATAAACTCCAGGCCGCTTCCACTTTGAATTTCCACCGCCTGATCAACAGCGATGGGCTCATACTGACTTTGTGATTGTGAATGTGACTTGCGATGTTCAATCGCTTGTAATGGTAACTGTTGCGATGAGTCTGGTATCTCGAGCTGTAGTTGGTATGGATACTGATTGAGTTAATATAATCGTATCAAAGCATTTGTGATCTTAAGCAATTGAAGAAATCTATAATACTTACCGCTCTTAAATCTCTAGACGTGGAATAAATCGTAGTACTGTAATTGGCGCTCATAGATCGTAATGGCATATCTGTTGAACGAACACTCTGACTAGTATTTCCCATTGGTTCATAGTCAAAACTTTCGATTTTGATTCCCGGTATACTTGGAGCCGACAACTCAAATTTCTGAGTCATGTAGGGACTATCTATAGTAGGTGCTGTTATATCAAGGCCTGGTGCTAGCTGTGACTGTTGGTGAATTGAAAGGCCAGGTGTATCGGCTGTTTCATCATCAACTGTAGGCTTATGTGACCCTTCATAAGACCGCACAAAACGCTCAAGACTTCGATGGCCTTTCCCCTGTTTTGAGCCCATAATAAACTTAAGAATTTGCGTTTATGACAATAACCTTTTGTAAAATTCGCCTTGATATTTGATCTGTTTTCTCTTCAGTTGAATGATGGCCGAAATTCTAGATTGCAGAAAGGTGAGAAAAGAGGAGCTGATGTTACTTGGGAAAGAACATTCACATCAAAACATAGGTACTGGTATTTATCGATACAGTTTCTGTTTTTCTCTCGGAGGCAGGATGGACTGGTTGTGTTTATGGATAGAATGGAGGTTCAACTTTTGAAGAAAGGAATGGATATAGTTGGCGTGATGGTTGTGGAAACAGCTGTGTTTGCTTTGATTTTTTGTTTTCAGCCAGACCAAATGAAATTTCAAAGGATTCCGTATAAGATTGAATTGAAATCGATGGGTAATAGTGGTTTAGTTTTAAAGGAAGTGGTTTGATAGACCCGGGCGTCTAATGGGGGATGTACCTACGCTTTTTGGCTCGTCGCAGGAGTTGTTGACGGAAAAAGGGATAATGGGGAGAAGCCGAGTTGTTGAGCGTTGGAGTGACAAATTGCCCCGTATCGTTTTGTAGTGAAACACGGTAGAAAATCGCAGTAGTCCGTGCTATGGGCCTGAAAAGCTACAGAGAAAGAAAAGAAAAGAAAACTGAAAAACAAGATAGTATGCATATTTATTGTTTATCACCAGTATAGGAAGTTCCAAAAACAGATTCATCTACAAAGTTTATCTTTGGGAACTTTTTCAACACCTTCACCGCCACTGGCATAGCCCAAGATGCTCTCATCCTCTCACCTTCTCTATATGTGCATCTGCGCATACACTCAAGAATATGAATAATTGCCGGTCCCTAAACGTACCTGTATCGAAAATTTAAAGCGTCTAAGCCCTTTTTATTTAACAGCCATCAAAACCCAGCTCTCAAAGAATACAAGAAACTGCACACAAGTGCTGAAAAAATGTATGTGAAATACCAAAAATAAATGGATATGTCTGAAGTAAGGCTACAACTGAGTCACAGAAAATTAGGTTAATTTGTTTATGTTAAAAGCCTCGTTACTGTTGAAATCTTGTTCAACTAACATCTCACTGCTTAAGTTCTGGAAATTGCAGGAACGGGGCAGTGCCCAGATGCTTAAAAGAAGGATAAGCATATCAAAGTGAAGTATAATTCTCAGCAGTATTTTTCTATAGATGGATGTGTTTCTTTGTTTAGAACTCCTCTCTTCGATAACCAAATTATTCGGATCATAGCAGTTAACTTAGACATGAAATTGGGTATGTCGGATAAAATATTGCATGATTCATTTTTAGTATTACAATCACAAAGAGGAAAAACAAAAGGAACTATAGGCTGACCAAATAACTGATTTAGAAATATGAGACTTGTGATTAAAGACAAAAGAATAACGAAAAACGGTAGAATACGCCAGGATCAGGATGAAAACTCTAACAAGCCTCACAGATCTTTGCCTTTAATATTCTTGCAGATCTCGGCAGTTTTCTCTTAGCTTTTTGCCAAGCCTTCGAATTCTGCAGGGTCAACTTAGGTACAAGAAACACGAGATATAGAGCATCACAGGCGTGCTTTCACCCATTTGGAATCTGCGATTGTAAAATCATTCTATTCTTGTTCCTGTGTCGGTTGCGGTGTCTCATAACGGAAGTTTGGCAAGACTTTGCACCAAGAAAATCTTTCTTTTAACCCAAACTTTCAATTGGTAATTTTGGGGTCTTCTTAGGCATGTGAATCTGCATTCGCTGATGGCAGATAAGACGACTATCTATTTTATGTGATCTCTGTTGGGATTCCACCAATAGAAGAAAGGCCCGGTTTAACTCTGCATCCTGGAACTAGAACCTGAAAAATTGGCTCTGGCATTATGAAAACCCGCTGGGGAAATATGCAAACGCGCATCAACTTAAAAGCTGACTTCCCTGTGCAGTGAGCAGGAACAGGAAGATACTGATCGTTAAGATTTCTAGACTCCTTGTAGTTATGAGCACTGCTTATTATTTCCAAATCTAGCTTCTGAGTTTCCTTCTCCAACGTTATGCCCTTGAGGTTGTAGAAGCTTTTAAAGCGATGGCCACACAGGATGTTTCTGAGGAGTAACGATAGCACTGGGAAATCACCCTATTCGTTTACTTTCAAATCTATTTGTGGATTTCTGTCAGCTTCAAAACGTAAAAGGCAAGGTTCACCAAGTTAGATGAGAGTACAAATCCGTCGGAATTTCATAGTCAGGGGAAGAAATGTTAAGTAGGCTAAGCCTTATTTCTCAGGCTTCTTGTGTCTGCACAGAACCAGCGTAACGCACCATAGGTTTCTATTGGTATCATTGTTTGAGTGTCTCTTTTAACGACCATTAAAGAGAGCATTAGAAGGACAAAGCCTTCAAAAGCGTGGTTTTGAACATGCACATTTTTGGGGTGGAGAGCTTCCTAAACAAGAGGTTTGGGATGGTTTTGGATATATCCATGAATGACTTGCATGAAGGGCGGGAATGGGGTTGTTAATCTTGAGAAATGATGCTATGCCAAGAATCTATTAAAGGAATAGGAATATTTTTTGGAAATGATCCGATCAAGATCAAGTTTTTTTTAGATGAGGAGCACTGGTATTCTTTCCGTGGAAAAGTCGGTGGGAGAATATGTAACTGATTTTGAAATGTAGATCAAGTCTTTGGTGAGGATTGCTTTTAATCTCAAAGCGTTTCTCTAGTGTTTTTTGCTTCTCTGTAATATATGAGGGGACACAATAGAGAGGAAACTATTACCAACTGCTTGCATGGCCAATTCCATGGCGTCTTGCATGTGTTATAACATGACTAAACTCTGACAAACCCCATTTTTTGATTACGTTTCTTCCTGTTGATCCCCATAAATAGCCGCGAGCACTGCATAAATCAAGTTTATAGCATGATTAGCAAGTTGTGAAGAAATACAAAAGATTACGGCGTGTTTTATTGTTAAGGTGACTTTCGTCTGAATGAAGCTTCCCAAGTCTATATCAGCGAATAGCTTTTTAAGATACATATCTTAGACTTATGAGGAGTGAATAGTTTAAGGTATTATAAGGTCATGCTTTTTGGTGTTTTCTTCCTGGTTATAACTCTGTATGAGGACCAAACATGAAATGAATTTAGACCAGATCTCAGTGTCAAACAACAAACATGAATACGTCTTCAAGTTTTAAGAAAAACAGTTAGCAAGTATAGAAGGAGTGTGAGAATAATGTCTTGATATTTCCCATTAGCCACACAAGCTAGCTAGATAACTAGAGAAAACAGCAAACGAATACTGTAGCAAGTTCTGTGCTTACCTGACGAATGGGATAAGAGTAATCATTAACTAAAGTGTTGTAATGAACATATCGAATAGATTGAATAAAAATGAGAGTAAAAGTAGAAATCTGAGAAGGAGACTCAAGATCAAAAACCCGATCCACTTTCTAGCATGTGTTACTCAATATTCCTTTCATAGGGTTTGCTACCATCAACATACTACATTTCCCAGAAGGTTCTACGCATTTTGGCGTAAGATTTCGTTATTTCAGCACTATGACTGGTTTTTATTGATATAATCTGAGGTAAAAAGTGATATTTAAGAAGAGTACCTAAATTAAAAGTTGGAGCAATATATATGGGCTCCCGAAACTTCTACTGTCTCACTCTCATACTTCAGAAATATTTCAAAACATTAGAAGGTAGATAAGCTCCTCAGCGTCTAAGAAGACACCCCTCTGTCCTAAAAGAATACTCATATTTGTTGCTAAGTGACTGTTTTTCAAATGTATCCTGTTAAACGCAAGTATGAGATCTTCGAATGAACAAAAAAACACTAAGCCACATTTAATTAAGTTTCATACTATTCTTTTATTAAAACTGTTTCTTCTTAGTGGAAAGATTTTCATCCTAATTCAGGTGACATTTTTCAACAAAATTGCAAGCTAGGTGGACTTTGCTTCGAATGGTATGGATTTCAATTTTGTATTCCAAAGTATAGTAGAGGAATCAGTGTTTCTGTTGTTAATAGATCTTTATTTATAAAAAGTTATTTTTACTTTTTTGTAATGCTGTTAATAGTTCCCATGTCGTGTAGAGTAGAAAAACCAATTTCACCAATTATGGAGAAAAGGGTTATTCCCTCCCCCCAAATAAGTATAACCTGAGGCAGTGTTCTGTGATAATATTCCACGAATAAAGAAAGAGTATTTCAATTCCAATGCTGTGTCTCTGTTATCCGCCAACATCGTTTATTCCGAAATACTCTAGAGCTCAACTAAAACGAGGATCTGGATATTTCTAATCCCGGAATTTATTTCGAAAACATCTGATCCAAAGATGGCAGTGCTTGTTTAGATTCTGACCAACTTTCAGGGCATCTTACTGTTTAATCAGCTGAGATTTGGGTCGCCCTTCAGCTTAACAGAATCTAGAGTGTTATTTTGCAATGAAATCTTGCTAAAAGAATTGTATTTGGTGGTGAACATTCCATTATTGCAGTGTTATTAAAGCTTAGACCCAGCTAAGCCTGGTAGGAAAGAAAGAAGCTAGTGAAGATCCTGTCCTATGACCAATAAGAACAAGTAACCATCAAATTTCATTACATCCAGAAGCTCTCGTTGTTTTTCTGACCGATCAGTTTGTGTCAAAAGCCTCGATAAAATCAAGAGTCTTGCTGTAGACATTCAAAATCACTTATTGCTTTGCTATTGGCCATTGTTTCCGACTGACTGTTGGAGTCAAATCAATAACGATTCTGTAGACGGTGACACAGGGGCTTGATTAACTCAGTAAATTGCTTCAGCAAAGTAAAACCCTAGCTGATCCAAAGACTTGTGAGATTACAGAAGAACAAATGGAGTCTTCACAAGAGGAATCAAAGGAGCCAACATTGGAAATTCAGCGGACGAATTAGGAACCACAGACAAGAACAAGAACAAGAACCTGGAGGATAGAGATTTTGACCATGGCATTCATACAAACTCATCTCGATAAACTGTAAGCTGTACGGTTAATGTCATTGTAATACTTGGAAATCTCTCTTGTTTGAGCATCATTCACTAACGTTTATAACCTCCTTGCCTTCTTACAAGACCGAAGTGAGCAGGAACTCCAATTGCTGAAATCTAAGTAATACAAGTGTTATCTATCGACAAGAATACTAGCCAATACAACAAGACGTGTCCTCAATTTCCCATTATATATTAATTTATTGAATCAGGAACAGGGCCTTTGCAAACTATTCGCAACGTAGCTGGAGGTTCTGGTCTGTTTTTAACACAACGCTTGAGCTCTTCATATACTCCAAGTGTCGCAATAACATTCGGTAAAGAGCAACATCTTTGTTGTCTATGATAAAGAAAGGCCAAACCAAAGGATAATAATTAAAGCCAAAAAGCATAAACTAGACTACTCCACAGTGATAATCCTCTAATGTATTATTTCATTTCAATATCTCTCCTTCATTCTCGATGCAACGTTTCTCAAATTCCCGTAAACTTTACCAGGAGGAGAACCAAGAATCAGCGTGGAAACCGCCCGTCTGGCAAGTCTTGTATTTTCATAACCACCCAGTATATGAATTTTGGAATCAGCAAGAACAATCCTCGTTCGAGTGGCATTCTCAATTGCAAATTTGGTACGGCCGTCTTTACCCGCAATTCTTCCAATAGCTCGACTGGCATGGTCACCTTCCAAAGGTTTTACATCTTTAATTTCAAAAGTCTCGAGATACAAGTCTTCCAACCGTAGTAGTGCAATTGAATCATCCACATCAAAGCCTAGACTGAAGGCTTTTATAAAATCGGCACCCTTTTGAAGTGCACCGGGATCTGTTGTTTGTCTACATGTTCGGAGTTCAACAGCTTTTGCCCTTGTATTCATGCGGACTTGGAGCTTTAGGTGCTCAACAAGTGGAGGGTATATTTTCATCCAACTGCTTCGTAGTGGAGACATGCGATGAGGTGGGATAGGTATTTTTCGATTTTCGATTTTCACTTTCGTTCCGGACTTTGCAGCAGATGAGAAATGGGGTCTTCCTTCTTCATCTAGCACAACCCCTTTCATTTCTTCGCTCGGCGTGGGGCCTTTTGGTTCATCATTGTCTTGATTCATTGCGTTCGGGTCTTCATCAGCTTGCCCAGACATGTCGATCAGAACGTCATCGTCCTGCATAGCAGTGTCTGTGTCAACCGCAGGCTCCTCCTGACTTGGTACCGCGGGAGCAGTTTGCTTTAGTGCTGTGGGCGCTGCCATTTCTGGTTGCTTTTGATGGGAGGGTCTCTTCTCAATTTTTTTTTTTTTTTTTTTCAGATGTACCAAAAATGTGAGGAAAGATGCGTGCTGAAACATACGCCTGCGGCGGGTTATGGCCGTAACTATCAGACCAGCAGATGGTCTTCGCTCCAGGCAAAGACCACCACCAGCTTGTTGAAGAAAGCAGCGACGTTCCGTGGCTCGATATGGCCGATAGATAGACAGATAGATAGATATGTGGCTAGATAGAGACGGCGCAGAACCGAAGTGGGCGAGCCCAGAGCGTAGATTCCCGTGCTGAGTGTGCTGATTCTACAAATGCACACATGGTCTCTGTCCTTAGAGCATATAATCTTTTTTCTCAAACACACACTCTTCCTCTTCAGCCTTGTTTGTACACTACTACGCCGCCATTTCCATTTCTCTTGCCTCCCCCATCTCCCCGTTTTGAATAGCCTTTTGAGACTCGGGTCCAGATCCAACTTCTCCTGTATCAGAGTTTGCAAACAGCAGGTCCAGGCTTATTTTTGCAGCAATTTTTGCGGGGGTTGACTTGTTTGATACTGCCACATCTTGTCCACCAGCAGTAGTACGAAAAAAAAAAGCCCCAGACTATATATTCACTTAAGCACACCACCGTTAGCTTGACTAATGAGTGGGACTTCACAACCCGCTTCTTCGCGTCCGCGAGGCCTGTTTCCGAATCCGCCTTCTATCTCGAGGTCGACCGCTTCCAACAGCCCTCGGTCAACTGCTATGAACACTCCCGGATCTTCCCATTCAACAGCGGCTACCAGTAACAGTTCTTCTCCAACGAATGAGCCGCGGGTCACGCGCACAGGAGGCCGTTTTTCGTGGGTCAAGAAGCTGGTTGCAAGCACGACTGGGAATACGGGAGCAGGCAAAAAGCTGTCTACGGGGATACCTGGCACCAGTCCCAGAGGCCGGCGTGTGGCAAGTGTCTCGTTGGGGCCTTCAAGACAGGAAGGAATGTCGCACCACGGCAAGAACAATAATAATAATAATGGCAACCGCCACTGCCATACACACAACCACGGCCCACAATCTGGCCATCGAGTGCATCAGAGACGACTGAGCATCAAGCAGAGAAGCCATAGCCAGTGTTCAGAGCACGGACATGAGCAGGATTGCGACACGAGTTGGGGAAGCCATGACAGCGGTATGGATGGGGACTACAAAGTTACACGAACAATTTCAAAGTCCCAGTCCAGTGCGAATATCAAACTACATAGCTATTCTCTAAAGGCAAAGGGGAAACAGGCACGAGCCGTGCAGAACGACATTCCCGATGACGAAGAACAACAGTCCACGAAACCCAGATCCATACTTATTCATCAACGAAGCGTAACACCAACATCAGACATTGCTTCGGATGAGTGTCCCGACTCTCCTGTGCGACTGAATTCGCCCATCCAGCCGTTTGTTACCAGTTCTGTGGAGTCGAGAGGCGAGCACTCCGATGAATCCACGACACTGGAAAGACCACAAGCGGTGTTCAGTGTCAGTTTTGGCGACCCCGTTGAGGAGCGGCACAGCCCTATTAGATATCCGTCGGTTTCATCTTCAGGGCACGGCGGGTCCACCGAGCAGGAGGAGGACTATACGAACGCTTCGTTGACAGGCGTGCGCGGTGTCGGCGGCGAGTATTACGAGCTGGCGGCGGCATCGCTAGGCGAAGGGGCACCATCTGGAGTCTTCTGTGGCGGCGGCGCGGTGCAGCCTGGAGGCCCCCGGACGCCTTCCGACGAGGACGAGGACGACGAAGCAGAGGAAGACGAGAGCCGGGACTCATACTCGACCTACTCGTACTTCAAGCGGACCACCCAGCAGCAGCAGCTTCAGCAGCAGCAGCAACAGCTTCAGCAGCAACAGGAGAGACAGCTCCAACAGCAGGAGAGACAAGACCGCCAGGGCCAGCAGCAGCAGCAGCAGCAACAACAACAACAGGCGAGAATAAATCCCGTTCACATTCCTCGCTCGCTGTCCCGGTCCTCGACGATCTCGGCCACGACCTACTCGACCTTCTCGACCTCGATTTTCTCCAATGACGCCGATGGCGCGTCGACCAGTGCGACGGTGATCTCGTCCATGTTCACGGCCCAGGGCACCATCGACGACGCCTCCATCATAACGCTGGCCTCCTCCTCGCACAACCGCCGCAGGAAGAGCCTGGACACGAACGCATCGATCATGGCGATTGCTCCAAACAGCATAAGGAACGCGAGCTCTGAGAGTCTCCACCAGTATGCTTGATTTAATCCATAGGTAGTCTGTCAGCTTATTCTTTCTTTAATCTCAATATTACTACTAATCGCTACTCCTACAATTGATTTGCGCCTGTGCTTTCTTTTTTCTTTTATCTTTTTTCTTTTATCCGTTCTACTTTTGTGTCCTTTTTCTATCGTATATAGTATTTATTTAACACTGTGGCATTTTGAAGGTTCTCTTTCTCTTTATGAAATACCCGGTCAGCGTGAAAAATGAAGTAGATAGACGAATTAGAAAAAAATCGGTCACGATGATCGCTGCCGCCTTTTTTGGGATCAGACCCATGACATCATAGCAGCGACCAAACCCAATTTCTCGACCAGGACAGGAGAACCCTCTCAGCGATTGTAGAAGCCAGAGCCGGGACATGATGTCTAGAAACCCCAAGGATTGTTCCCGTTTAAATTCAACTTCGAGCTCTGGCAAGACGTACTCATCGGGACCGATCCAATCCAATGTCAATGGCTGAGGCGAAAAGGCGCCAGATCTGCCCTCCACAAGCGATGACGATGACGGTGAAGAGAAACGGGTCTGCCCAACAAGCTTTGCACAGAATGCCTGCTCCATTGCCACTTTTCACTTTTCGTCTGGCTTTATCGATGGAGCGCAGACCTATTGGAAAACCGCATGACAAACACGAGCCGCCGAGCGTATCTCCGCCTCTGGGGCCGGTATCGAAAGACCTGTGTCAAAGCTCCAGTGCTTTACCGGTCTCCAGCTCTTGCTATTCTCACTGGCCGCGGATCTCTCCAGCTGTCAGAGACCCGGGACAGCCTCGAAAGACGTTCTTGTTTGCAGTTTCGGTTTGAGCTTAAACTGTGGCCCTTTCGGCTCCACTAGCCCTGAAACCGATTCTCCATCCAAGAACCCACCACCGCCCATGCTGCTTTCTGTCTCTGCACACCGGAGGGGCCGAGCACATGCCCTGGAGCATCTGGATCGAATCGCTTCATGGACCACAGCGGTTTGCACCTTGCGCTTTAACTCTGAGGCTGAGGTCTGCCAGAGCGCACGCTATTCCCGGTCGGGTAGCGGGTAGCGGGTCTTGGGGCTTTTGACAGGGCAGGGTTCCTCCTCCTGGGCAGCTCTCCACGGTCTCTTCTCTTCTTTCCCTTTCATCCCCATCCGTTAGTTTAGAGAAGAAAACATAAAAAACCACAGGGCAGATCGAGACATTTCCATTCGCAAACTTTGCTAATTGTGGAGGAGCAAAGCATTCCTACTCCCATTGCTAGACATTATCCTCGTTCTCTCTTTCCCCCCACACACAGATTTCTTGCTCCATAGATAAACAACAGACCTAAAGTTGTCCCGCTATATAAAGATGAGGAGTCTACGAACCCGGGCTGGATTGGCCCAAAGTGACCCCAAAAACTACAAATGTGCTCGATCGGGCTCTGGAGACGTGTATATCCACAACATGGCCTGGTTCATAAGATCGAACGAACAACAGGTGAGTTACTTGCTCAATGTGTGCAACACTTCCACCACCACCCCCCTATGTATGGGGATTTGTGGTGGTTTTATTTGTTTACTGGCGATGCAAACAGGAGCGTTCCTCACCGCGAAGCCACCCTTTCAAGCCTTGATTATGTGTTTCTAACTTTGTTTGTTACAATTGTAGCTCGCCAATGCTATACTGGCTTATAAACGGAATTCAAGTGCCCTCAAACCGGAGAGTTCTCATCAGCGACGAAGCCTCCCAATGATCAGGCCGGTTCGCTTATCGCTGACACTGCACCATCTGTTCTTCCTCCTTCATAGGTTTGAAGAAATGGACATTTGTGTTGGACCCATGAATATTCGTCTGGAGGATCTCCATTCGGATGAAACTCCTTCCAACTATGTTTCTTTTTTAGGCACGCAAGCGCGACTTAAAGACTCTGCTAATACAGATTCGGCTTCTATCCGATCAGCTAGCTCCATGAAAAGCATCATGTCGACCATGTCATCTGTTTTTGACATTTCCTCACTTTTCAAAGGATCGTACAGTTCCAGCACTGAAGATTCTGAAAGAGCAAATCAAAAACTCATCTCAGACACAAAATATATATACTCAACCTTCACCAAACTACCCTGCTTAAGACTTTCCCCTGACTGGTCAGCAAAACTGATAGAAGGCTATGAGGAGTACCCTTTTGATACTGCAGTGCCCCTCAACTGCTTCAAAAATTTGACCGTGCTCGAATTAAATCAATTTGAAATTAAACAGGTATTTGGATGGGATGTGCTATCGGAACAACTACGAATATTGACAATTGTTAAAGCCCATCTTAATGATCCCTACGACTTGTTGGTCACTGCTGTTCTTGACGACATGTCCAGCCAAATTCCATCTTCTAATTATCATGAGGGCTCATCACCTAGAGGACCTAAACCGTCTTCGTTTTCCTACACGCCTACCCTTTACTCTTCAATCAGCCCTTCATTCTATCCATCCCCTCATCACTATCACTATCATCCTCATCATCATCATCATCATCATCGAGAATCTACTCTGATATCAGTTGGCCATGCAAACCCGAACAGAAAGAATTCACACAGATCTAGGGGTAATAGTACCGGTGCTGCACATCGACTAAGCGTTTCCACTTCGCCTTCATTCCCAATTTCAGATCAGAGTTGGCCAAGCAATACCAGACACACGCGAACGAAGAATAGATCTTCAACGTTAATTCTGCCCCCGTGTGATGATGAGAATTGGCCCCCCACGGAGGGAGCCTGTTCTTTATCCTCGGTGCCCATTAACCGCTCTACGGAAAGAACCTATAGCCTCCTTACTTCAACCTCTTCTTCAACCGATCGATACAACCCATGTGAGTACGATGGGAAGTGCTCTTCGACTTCTCATCTACCAGAAACCAAATGGCGCTTCCTCGCTTATTTGAATTTATCAGAGAATGAAATTTCACGTGTGAATCCAATGAGCTTTCAAAACTTTTCCGATTCTTTGACATCTCTCGATCTATCTCGAAATCGTATTTCAGAGTTCCCTTCTGCGATCCTTGATTTGAAAAAATTAAAGTCGCTGAACCTTAGTCATAATTCAATCTCAAGCTTACAGGCATTGGAAGGCACCGGGAATTCACTCTATACCTTGACGAAATTAAACCTGAGCCATAACAAACTTGGTGATGTTGAGTTATTGTCAAGTATTCCGAAAATTGAAAAACTCGATGTAAGATGTAATCAATTGACCTCACTAAAATCAATTGAAAAACTCGCCAGTAAGATAAACCATCTGCGGGAATTGTGGATAGAAGGAAACCCAGCAGTTAAGAAAATGCGAAGCTCAAGTTATCGAACCGCAATTTTCAACTATTTTAGAAATAATGCTGCATATTCTTGCGATATTACGATAAATGGAAGCAAACCGGGGATATTTGAATCCAGGTCTCTTATCGATCGATCAACGGTGAAGGCGAGATTCAAAAGAGAACAAGCTGAAAAGATCTATAACAAGGGTAAAAAAAATCTAAATGATTCCAATACTATGGACAAGCCAAGTACAAATGATGTGGCGAGGAGACATTATGGGCAAAATGAGGCAGATAACAACAACACGCAGGTTCCCACCATCCCACCATCCAAGTCTTCCTTTATCGATAGCCATAATACGACGTCATCTAAAGGAAAATCAAATACCAAACCAGATGTCGCAATTGAGGAACCCGATTTGAAAAAAATACAGAGTTTACCCATAAAAGAAAGTTTCCCTGTCTCTGATAAATTTCTTGAGACCACAAACAAACTTAGGGAACCTCAAGCACATACTCAGGCGGCGGCGGCGGCGGCGTCGATTTTCAACCCTGAGGATTCTCTGGTTTTTCGACCGCGTTCCGGAACGAAAAAAATACTCAAACCAAAATCAATTGCATCTAGATATGGTGGTGGTGGTGGTAACAATTCACATTTAATCACACCAGGAACGGTTGAATTAGACCAAAGACAAAAGGAGATTATAGCAGATATTTTACAGCCAATAATGGACTCTCCTTTACCTTCAATCGACCTTATGACGAAGAATATCCCAATGCTTTCAAACATTAGTAATCCTAATCTTGTTCACAGTGACAGTGTGAAAGATTTATCCCAATATACAGCAGCAGCCCCTACAACCACAACCTTGGTTACTAATTCCAACATGTCGCCAACCATATCTAATCTAACGACTGGCGTTGAGTCTCCTTCGTTAACGGAATCAGATTATGTTGTAACCTCGAATGAGGGGGTTAAAAATGATCTTGAGTTCCACCAAAACGGTAGTAAACCACGGTTACTTAACTTGATGACGGGAAACTCTAGAGATTCAGGGAGTACCAGTAGTCCTGCCTCATCAAGACCATCGTCGAACAGTGTAAAGATCTTGAGTTGATACTTTCTTTATCCCCCTTTTTTCATTCTCTCTTGATGCTTTATATTTGGGTCCAACCGGTAATGTAACGTTCTTTCACCGCCCATATGATATGGGATTTCCGTTTCTATTTTATGTTCACTGTACTTGTATTATATGATGAAAGTTTCGTGAGTGATCTTTTCATGGTAACTCATAAACGCCTTATACTTGTTGTGCTTTTTTATATTTTCATTTGTTTGTTTGCTTGTTTCTTTCATTTGTGTTTATTTTATGATGAAGGCTGGCATATTACATTTTATGGACTATGATGCTTTTAAAGATATTTGATACCTGAATACTCCAAGTCTATATGACAGTTTGGTGTGGTAGATACCGGCTCATTAGATAGGCATTAAAAATTTGCTCTTCAGTGTGTTACATACTCTGCTCTACATTTTCATTCATTCCGATCCGCCAAGTATCTAGTTGTGATAGCCAGCAACATTTTCTGATTTGTATGCCTTAAGATGGAAACATAACTTAATTTGGAAGGTTTTCTAGGCACTTTCAAGAGAAGCAATGTTTAGCCATGGAGAGATGTTTTCATGCATAGATGCATGTTTTTTGTGAAAAGATACATGCCGTAAACGTTTGGCTTCAATTTGGTCCTTAATAGGAAACACAAAAACGTTAATAGTTGTTTCTATTCTTCACCAAAAATGTCTATTTTGTGAAAACCCTCAAAATACATAAAGACAAATGCTCAAGAACCGGTCTATAATTTGTTGATCTTTTGC
This sequence comes from Alloascoidea africana, assembly GCA_030581615.1. Classification (NCBI taxonomy): domain Eukaryota; kingdom Fungi; phylum Ascomycota; class Alloascoideomycetes; order Alloascoideales; family Alloascoideaceae; genus Alloascoidea; species Alloascoidea africana. The sequence goes on along the minus strand of JAKTTT010000039.1, from coordinate 61,947 downwards.
CTGTGACTACAACCAGATATTTTAAATGAATATTAGAATATACCTTTCATGTTCTTTGAGTAGAACCAAAGACAACTGCGCTAGAAATATATTCACTGATAAGGGTGTGGGGTTTGATGTAGACATGCCTAGCTCATTTCCTTACTTCTACATGTCCCTGGCCACCTGAAACGAGAAAGACTTATCTATTGCTTTCATCTTCCTATTTGTACTCTTTCAAGAAAAATTATTCAGTCTAGAGATATTTGGATTGGAGTGAAAAGCCTACATATCACAAAAATTGGCTGTGTTGTCAAATCCATTCGTTATTCGTGAAAAACGGATGAATTAAAAATAGGACCATTTTCCAATATTTTAATTCCCGCCTTCTTTTCTACATCATTTTTGTGGTTTATGGTTAAAAATCCAACATCCTAAAGATGGATATTTCCTTGTCATCAATCAACGGCACACACGCCCATTTAGGCGGATTCGATAGATGCATGTATGCGAACATTACCCAACTTGTGTTTAGCAAAGGAGCAGTTAACGGTAAAAAGGAGTAATTGAGCATGCGCTAGATAATTTTCATCATAATGTCGAATTGGAAGAAATCATTCGAGATCAGCTCTGGGAAAAATTTTGCTGGAATTCTGCTGAAGAACATAAAACACAATAGGATGTAACCCCCCGAAGTGTCATCCTTCCTTAGAGCAGCAGCGAAATCTACCGCATGTGCATCAGCATTATCAAAACAAATTTTGGGAATATAAATGGATTGACAAAGCCACATTGTTCCGATATTGGTTTACAGCCACAACCTCTTAAGCATCTTAGATTATATGACAAAACCAGAACAAACTTTCCCTACGTGTTCTCCAAGAGAATTTCGAAAGCTCTGCAGGCGTAGAATACATACGTCCGACACAAGCGGCTCTTGTCCCGGTTTCGCACAAGCAAACCTGATTGTGCTGCCTTCTGAGGTTGCTACAGACTTTGAAGACTTGTGCCGAAGAAACCCTGTGCCTTGTCCTCTATTGGCCAAGACCACAAGCGTGATTCCTGGTTCTAAAACCATTTTGGATAACAATAGGATAATCAACTGTTATTACCCAGATAAGCAAAACGTTCATGAATCGGAGTCCGACTCTTTTATTGATGATCAAGACCAAGATGAAGAGTCAGCACTTGATATTACACGAGATTTTCCAAAATATAACGTTTACAAAAATGGAAAGCTGGTAAATGCAGGAGTTGACGATATAGTGGACTATTTCACACCAAATCATATCGGGTTTTTGATCGGCTGTTCTTACTCATTTGAGAAAGCTATTATTCAAGCAGGAATCCCTATTCAACATATTCTTAAAGGAATGGGGGTTGCAATGTACAAAACCACTAGATTTTTGGATCCTGCTGGAATATTCACCAACTGTACTTATGTAGTAAGCATGAGAAGTTTCTATCCAGAGGAGGTCGAAATGGTGAGACAAATTACAAGAAAGTACAAAGCCACACATGGCGAACCTGTGGATTGGGGATTTGATGCTGTGCAAAGGCTAGGGATACGAAACCTAGAGGAGCCGGATTTTGGAGAATTTGCAGGGATTCCGGAAGGGCAAGTACCCATCTTCTGGGGCTGTGGAGTTACACCACAGCTGGCTATAACGCAGGTGGGAGCCCTGATTAATGGGACAGTAATGGGCCATGCTCCTGGACACATGCTGATGTTGGATTTGACCGACGAGGAGGTTACTCAACTTTAATGGTTTTTGTTTTCTGTATATACGCTCTTGTTCCTAGTTAATCTTCTAAAGGAATATAGTATTTTGTGCGTCAACCTGCAGAATTCACATGAAGCTTAGTAACCCACTTTTTCTATCTCTTTCAATTTTACTGCTATGTTCTTGAGAATTGATTAGTGGTTTTGTTTGATACTTATTAGTCTAATTCTCAATTCTCATAAAATTTGGTCAATTGTTGGAGTTGTAATTAGTAGGTTTTATCCCTTTTGGACGTCACGTGGGCCACTTTCGTAAATGATTTTTTTATATTTCTGTTTTTTTTTAATTAATAGTTTCTTTGACCTTTTTTCTATATGATTCTTTAAAAATTATAAGATTTGATCAATTATTGGGCTTCTTATGAGCGTTTTTGTAGCGGTTTTAGACGCCAATTTAACGCTGTTTTATTTTTTTTGTGTATGGGTGTATGCTATCTGCAAGAATCTTTCTATGTAGCCACCAAGAACCAGCGGATTGACTTCTAAAGTACTAACCGCCGAATAATCTTTCTATTTAGCCAGAACCAGCGGATTGACTTCTAAAGTACCAGCCGCCGAAGGCGGCCGACGCGGGAACTTAAAACTAGTAATGCTTTATAGAAATGCTTTTTTTTTTTGTTTTGTTATGTGTGGAGCTTTGCGGTGTCTTCAAAAACGTGAGCTGTAACGACAACACCTTTCCATTTTCGAGCTTTTGATGGTCACAAAATTTGGCTTGAAACCTTGTTCCTTAATAACCCGTGTGAAGCTTCAAATGTAACTGGAGCTTAAAATGATACGCCTGCGAGATGAGATGGAAAATCAAGGTACGCTGGAAGAATTGGCTCCAAGAAAACACGAAAATGTGCTGGACCATATGAACAGATTATATCTGTATTGCTTTTACGTTTCTAGAAGCGAGTCTGGGATTTGGCGGTACTATCTTTAATTCTCGATGCCGGATTTGGCCCGAACCGCGCTAAGATTCTGGTAGAAGTTGTTTATAATTCTTGAAAATACGCCTCCTTATAGAACTCAAAACTTAAGATCTTTTCCACCTACAGATTGCTAATGCCCACCCGTGCAACTTCACCCTTTGGTTGAATGTCATAGTGAATGATCCTGTACGTTAGATGCTCAACTGAAAACCTAAAATACAGTATGTGGCAGCGGAGAAGAAATACCCCTGGACCAAGATGTCAAAGTGCATCATAATTTGAAGACTTTGTCTAATCATCGTGTTTTTCTAAAATAAGCCTTGATAACGGAATATCACAAAAGCATGCTTTCTCTTCAATCATATTGAATTCACCATGGGCAGTTTGAGCCTCTACGTCTAGAGTGCAATTCTATGATGTCAGACCTGATAAAGTTCAATCATTACCAAACTCTGTACCTTTAAACCGTTGAAGCATAATATATTCAGGAACGCTACTGGAATGATGGCATAAAACCAATGTACCTTCCAGTTAATACCAGAGGAGATTCGTCTATGAGTGGGAGGGAAAGTAAAATGAGGACCATTCCTTCCTAAACCCAATTTTTATTTCTTATGGATAAATCAAGTCAATATATATGATAAACGTTTATTTCCCGCAAAAACTAAATCAAGGCGCGGCTCATGTATGATGATGAAATACCTCTTGAAGGTGATATATAAACACCACTCCAGTTACCGCAAAGCGGTCCCAGAATTTGATCCTGTTTGTTCAATTATTCCAATCGTTTACTATTACTTTACTCACTTATACATTCTTTTTATAAAAGTATTGATTTTGGAATAAGATGAAATCTTCAACAGTGGCAATCTTTGCAGCTGGTCTTGCAAGTGCAGTCAGTGCTTACACCATTCAGGACCTAACCTTTAATTCTCCATATAATGATACTTCAGTTCAGTCCAAAGCAATTAGAACTGGAAAACAGGATGCTAACTTGGGCAGTCTTGACCAGATCGACAACTTAAAGAAAAGAGATGACGAAGAATCAATTGGTTCAGGAGATCTTTCATCTCTTGCCTCTGGCTCAAACAAATTAGCAGACCTTCTTTCTGGTTCCGATAGTGATAGCGACTTCGATTCTGATAGCGACTCTGACTCTGATTCCGATAGCGACTCTGATGATGAAGTGGATCAAATCGTTTCTGGCTTATCAGACTTCACAAAGATACCTTCTGCCTCTATTCCCGTGAATACTGATAACACGGGTCTTATTCCCACTTCCGTGCCTACTTCTTTACCTTCTGATTTGTTGAAAACTCCTGCTTTGCCTTCTATATCTGGTCTTTCTGTTAATGAGAAGCTTGCATCACAAGCCTTTTACATCGCTACCGCCTCTTCAGTCGATTTTTCTTCTCTAGTTTCTGATTTGCCTATCGAATCCGTCAGTTCAGAGCTTTCCAAAACATTGAATTTTCTAGTGGAATCTTTAGAGTCGGCGACATCTGTTCTCGAAACAAACGAGAAAGTGTCTGCAACAGTTGATGTTAGTGCCGAAATACCTGTCCCAACTAACACCGAGTCTGAAGCTGTCAAGAAACCAGTTTCTTCTGAGAAAGAGAGCGTCATAATTTCGACTGTTCTGGTTGATGGTAATACCACGGTTTTGACAACAATCTGTCCTGAGACTTTGGAGACTGCTTCTCCTTCAGAATCAGAAAGCGTCATTGTTTCTACGGTTCATGTTGATCGTGATACCACTATCCTGACCACTATCTGCCCTGAAACTTTGAAGACTGCTTCTCCTTCGGAAAAGGAAGCTGTTCCTACCTCAGTTGCTAAAGCTGCTCCTGAAACTACCACTGTCTGGACAACTTTCTGTCCTGAAGAGGATTCTACAGCCCCTGTTGCTCCTCCTCCAGTCCCAGTTTCTACCACGAGATCTGAACCTGAAAAGGTTGAACCTGTTCCTGAAGTTAGTAGTCCAACCTCAGTTGCTAAAGCTGAACCAGGCACTACTACGATCCTCACTACTTTCTGTCCAGAGGAGGAGTCAACGACGCCAGTAGCTCCCCCCGCGGCCCCAGTACCAACAACAAAATCTGAAGCTGAGGAAGCTTCAACAACTCCTGTTACTCCTCCTCCAGCGCCAGTATCTGAATCTGAGGTTGTGCCTGTTCCAGAAGTGAGCAGCCAAACCTCAGTTGCTAAGGCTGAACCAAGCACTACTACTATCTTGACTACCTTCTGCCCTGAAGAAGCTGCAACTACTCCTGTTGCTCCTCCCGCAGCGCCAGTATCTACAACAAACTCTGAACCTGAGATTGTTTCGCCTGCTCCAGAAGGTAGCAAGACCAGCACCGATACCTCTGTTGTTTACCAAACGATTAATACCCATTCCGATGTTCCTCCAGTTTCACCTGCAGCTCCCTCTATCAAGGAGAGCGCTACTCCATCAGAACCCTCCACAACAGGAACTTCAGGCTTTGATGCAACTACCCCTGTTGTTGAACCAAGCCCTAGAGTGACTACAGAGTACACGACTATTTGCCCAGAAGAGACTGGCATATCGGAAGTTCCTTCTGTTACAAGCTCGGGCATCTTGAGTCATGAATCAAATCCAACAACAGTTGAAAGTGTTTCTGTCTCTCCTACCCCTGTTGTATCTTCTTCTTCTTCTCAGGCTCCTTCCATTATCTCATCAAAGATTAATAATGGAACTGAGACCCCCTCTGTATCTGCCGTTTTAACAGGTGGTTCTAACGCTAGATTCGTTAGTGGAACATCTGTTCTTTATTCTTCTTTGATTTTTGTTTTTGCCATACTTGGATTGTAAAACAGAAAACAGACGAGCTTTACTTTATCTTTTTCGTTCCTTGTGATATCTTTTGTATTTTTAATTCTATCAAATTATTCCTTTAATTGTTTCTATAATAACAGTATTTTTTCATCTTTTTGTTTTGCGTTATCCTCGTTTAAATGACAAAGATTCTTGTCAATTCTGCAGTCGAATTCCCCTTCTAGACGGTTCGATACGTTTCCATAGCATGCCTAATAAATGTTTTTGCTTCAGCTTAAAACCATCAATGGGATTTTGTGTTCCCTTTAAAGCAAGCCACAACTTTAAGTTAAATAGAGATACATTAGAAAGATATCCTTACCAATATCAATTATTATCAAGGCTCTTCCTGGTGGATTGCATGTCTTAGATTGCTACGGTTTCATGGACAAGCTCCATGTGCAATGCATTGCAAATTGAGTAGTTCTGGTAAACAAGAAAATATTCAAAGACTCGCTGCCTTCACGATATGCAATGCTCAGCTTCTATGCATTTTATAATCTACGTGCTTCTTAATCTGGCGGGGTGCACACCACAACGAATGACAACAGTACAAAAGTAGTCAGTCTAATTAAACTATAAGCGATAATTCCATGATTGACTGGGCCTGAAAATATAAAAATAAAGATAAGACTGGCTGTTGACAGCTTTGATCTAGCAGGCTGCACTTTAGACAAAAATTTCCTTGAGGCAATAAGGTAGTTCCAATATACGAGTGGTACGCGGGACGGGAATACTCACAAAAAGGTTGCCATAATTATTGACCTGCAGTTACTTAAAGGACATTCACAAACTCAATCAGAAAAAAAATCAAAAATATGTTCATTTATGGCTATGTAGAATTCATCGCCAGGGGAAATGAGACAGCCAGCATGTGTGCCAAAGATTTCTACTGCAAAGCATCCTCATTGTATTTTCTTTTCTGGTAACTGGGATGATTTAAAGGGAAATATATCATCAGAGTCAGATTTTGTTACTCTATTGGGACTAAAATATGATATAAGCGTTTTTTTATTTGTTAGGGGTTGCAACTGTGAGAAGTTAAAAGGGAAAACTTCATGAGTGCTCCTTCGCGCAAACCGAAAAGAAATTCACAATGCCAAGGACAAACATGTAAGAGAAGGAATTAAAAATACTTGCATAGCACAAAGAGAAGTTTCCTCTAAAGCTGGTTTGAATAGCAGGTCTTTGCGGACTGCGACCGTTGATGCGCTAGTGGCTTGATTTGGTCCTAGGCGTTGGAGACAGAAGACAAAAGATGCTTCCTAGAAGTATCACGCTCATCGTGCCTTAAATTTCAAGTCACACTCTTTTTATTATGTATTTAATTCTTTGGTTTTAGATCTGGCTATTAGATAGCGTAAAGCTTTGGTGATGATTGCCATAGTTTGCCTGTTAATCAAGTCATTCATACTTTGAAATGCGCTTTACACGAAACTCGAAACTCATCCTCCACATGTGAGTGCTTTACCGGGGGCGCTGTATATTACAGCCATAGAACAAGGATTCTTCAATCACTCGAATAATATTGATTTGAACTTCATGTTGAATACGCAGCAAGGTTTATAGGTAACACAGCATGATGATGAATTGGAATATCCTGTCTCAAAAGATACAATGATTTCTCTGATAAGTATAAAAGCTCACGTTTGTCAACTCAAGCTTTTCAGAACACCAAATCACCTCGAAACTCTCAAGTTAAAGAATAAGAATAAATTGAACAGTCCTTTAGTATCATTTTCGACCAGCTTTTCAACTCGGAAGCCATGCGACACTCTCAAAACAAAATTATTTCAAGCCAGGGATATCAGTTTGAGTCAACTCCTGCCTGTTTTGAATTTTCTTCAAAAGATCAATCAAAGCTGTCCTCCCAATGCTACTCCACGCCCAGAGTAAACACAAAACCTGAGTTATCAGCCATCATTCCTTCTTCTTCACACAGACCCGCAAAGTCGTTATTCTCCACGAAACAAAAAGAAAAATTGACATTTAGCAAACACTTAACGACAGCGTAAGCATTTATTAATTAATCTCAAATTGCCGTGGTAAAATATTTACTAACAAAGCTTGTCAGCACCGTTCCTGTTTCTTGGAGTACACAGGACGATATCCTATTAAAGTACCTGAAAGAGGAGCAAAGGTTAGGTTGGAAAGAAATTGCGTCCTATTTCAGAGATCGGACGCCAAATGCCTGTCAGTTTAGATGGCGTCGACTGACGAGTCGAGACATCAAGCCTCAGCATAAGAGCTATAGTAAGACCAGAAGCAAAACAAGTCACGTAAGATGTGCTACCTGTCCTTCTACCTTTATGGCTATAAACGGTGAAGGTGGAGAATGGATGCCAGCTTCTGATAAACTTATTTTAGCTTTGGCAAGCAGAGGAATAGCTGCGAGGGAGATTTCACTAATCTTTCCTCTGAAAACTTCTCAAGAAATCAGTGAGCGTCTAGAAATTTTACAGGTCAGAACTACCTCAGAAAAAATTGAAGTGCTTCAAACCAGTCCCAAATCTTATTTGAATTCTCAGGATAATGAGAAGGTTGCTAGTGGCATTCATCTTCCGCACCTTTCAACCATCACAAGCGATTTGGATATGCATCGCCCTTTGCAAACCCTACTTCCTCCAGCGACTATTTCCAATTCACTCAAAACAGCCTGTTCTCTCCCTCCAATGTCGATTTCAGAATCAAATTGTCAAGAGTGCCACAAAAGCACTACTGGAAACGATGACAGTTGGAAGAGTTCTATGACTCCTCTGACGCCTTCAAAATCAGTGTCATCACCAATTTCCACCGCTTTTTCTCCTGAGATCCAGTCTTGTCCTAGTTATACTCCCGTTAATTGCCCATGTACTCTTCCCTCTCCAGCTCAAACCCCTGATTATAGCTCGCCAAATGTGTACACTGTTGAGCCACACGTTAAAACTATCCTCCCACCGATTTGGAGCATCATAAACACTATCGGGGAGAGATGAACCCAAACTATACAATAACAATCCGTTTTGAATGAGCCTTATGTTTGATTTTTCATTTTTATCACAGTCATCTATAAACCTGAGAATGGCACACTTGTTTTCCTTGATTTTAAAACTCAATAACTGAAGCCTGCATTTTTTGTTCTGTCTTGTGATTCTATATTTTTCTGTGGCCACAACTATTTCCTCTAAAGCATCATAGATTGCATAGTCCAAGTGGTGTTCATATATGTATAGCGCCTGGGATACTTAGATCCATACTCTTGTAGCATTTAATACTTATCTTTTTTCTGGAAATCAATTTTATAGGTCAGAAGTACGTGTTTACAAGACAGACTATTCTGAAATTTTTGGTAGTCCGTGTATTGAGAAGCTGCTTCAGAACACATATCATCTATGATTACAAGGCAAGGAGTAGCCACTTCTATACTCAATCTATTAAAAGTTTAGACACTTGCGGGAGAGCGTTCAAAATTTCAGTTTAATGTTATTAAATTGGGGAGCCTCAATTGCTTGAATTCAATTCAGCTTATTTTTTAATAAAGCACAGCAATGCCAATTCGGATCAATAACAACTTGATCTAATATACTACTAAACCAACGCGGAATAACGAAACCTTGGTGTCAATACAAGAGCATCTGCTTTTCTACAAGCATGCACTTCAAAAGATGATCTTATGGTCTGTACTTGATACGAATCTCAGCAGCAATCGCTCTCCGATACCGTCATTTCGATGAGTAAACGACGATCAACTGTTCTTCTCTACTGATTATCCTGCAAGTAGCATTCATGATCTCAGATTTTGGCCTACAAATGATCATTAGATTCCGAAAGAGCGAAGCTTTGCAGAATTATTGCCTCTTTGGAAAGCAGCCAACTTCAAGAAGGGCGCCTTCCATCAAGTGTCAAAGGAAGATGACTGTCATCGCCGCGCCTGGGTCACACAGGATTGCTTATGCTTGCTTCCGCCCATGCATAGGTTAGAGTGACAGCTTTCTGTGCTCTTACATGGTGTAGTGCATCATGATGGTTCAACGGCTCATGATTCTATTACATAGTAACACAAACCGTTATTTTGTCTCATGCCATCCTTCCTCATGAAAAGCAAACAATATGGTACCTAAAGGCACCAGGTGTATATCTTCTAAATTCGCAATTGGACCTGTATAATAAGTATTCAAACGAAGAATTCACATGAAATAGACATTGCCCAATCTGTATCCGTGACCCGATGCTTACAGCTATCAAAAAATAAATAAAGGATTTACATATCGTAAACTCAATTGACAATAAATGAGGAGATCTAACAGCAAAATGAACGCTTCACGGTACTCGAACTACGGAGAAAATATTCAATTCCCCACGGGACCAAATATTTACCAAACGGTTTACTGGCCTGAGATTGCACCTCAATATATCTCCCGAACTACGTCAATTGGTTCTAGCCTCTCCAACTGGTGATGCTCTTTTAAACTATTATTGGATTTGAGACCTTAACAGATAATAATAAATTTATTTCACTAGCTATAGGGACATGGTGTAGTATGGTAACAATTGGTTGACTTAATCAAATAATAAATATATCACCCATGAGACAAATTTTAAACACGCTGAAATGGCGAAGAAATTCAGGGCGTTATGTGAGTCTAAAACATTATATGACCGTCAGCACCTCCTTTCGGTTGAGTCTCATTAATTCTATTAGTGATATCAAGAAGAACGAGACTTGCCGAGGCTCACCGACTACGTTTTCGAATACATCTCCAATTTGTTAACTATGGTTTTTGTTCCAATTTTTCTGATCATATTATAGTTTAAGGAACTTGGACTTGTCTTTTCTGCTAAAGTAATAAAAAGAACGTTCATATGTAAAACGACTATAAAACTAGGAAGGATACAAATATGAAAAGACTCAAAAGTTAAGGGAGAACGGATCTATACAGTACTCAAAGTTTTTTAAATAATCTCTATAAAAGAGCATAAAACAAAATTTCGTCCCTTTTTTTGTTTTGGAACCAAAAAGGGCCTTTCTTGCCCAAGTTGATATAAAAGGGTAAAATAACAAAATATTGGACTTGATAGAATACACGTAAACTATCATGTGGTGATAATGTTATGATCATACCGTCCGTCAAGTGAAACGAGTGCAGCATTGACAAAGAACAAATGATTGACCTCCAGTAGGTCCATTAGGGATGGAACCAATCAAAGCAATGGCAAAAATAGAAAAAATTGAAAGGGCAACAACAATGACGTTAAAAACACAAAGTCAAGAATTGTAAGAACAGGAAAAAACATAAACATAAGTTTGTTGTTGTCATTTTTTGTCATTCATGATATCTGTTGATGCTACATCAATTGTATTTTATTTGATTCTTGAAGGTGAAAATAGACATCATAATTATCGACTTCTGTTCTGAGTGTAGTGGTAAGACAAATTTGTGGGGTAAAAGAACAATTTAGACACAAATTCAACTGATAGAAGTTTTTTGGTAAACGCTTGCTGGTTGAAAATTCGCCAATATCATAACGTCATTAGGAAAATAGCTCTATGCTATAGTGAACTAAAATAGTCAGACGAAAACGGAGGCTAACTCAGCAACAAAGCTAAGTTCTAGCAAGAGCAAGGAAGGCAGAGCCAAAGACAAAAATTAAAAAAAAAAGCCGCTAGCGCTATCCACCCATTAAGATGACTTAGAAAAATGCTCTCCCCAGCCCGTTTTAACCTTGTTCAAATCTTGAAAACGTAATTGCTGGTTTAGGCCAATAGTGCTACTTGAAGACGATTGCGGAAGACTTCCATACTTCGAAATGTCAATCTCACCAGGAGTTGCAGTAGCAATGGAGGAGAAAGAGTTTGAGTGGAGATAATCATTAAGTAACGCTCTTCTGCCTTGGTTCTGGTTCTGATTCTGATTTTGGGCTCCAATTGAATCGTCAAACCCGTCATGCTGTCCACCGTTGACAATTCCAGGATTGGAGTTCAATAGTTGATTGAAACTAAGCGAATTGCCGTCATGATTTCTATTTCCCAATGCAGAAGGTGACCTTCCAAGGGTATCAAATCCAAAAGGTTGTTTGTCTGCATAATTAAGCAAATTCTGTTGTGACGAGGAACAACTTAGACCAGTGGTCAGTTGGCTGGGCTGGCTATGGTGTTGGTTTGAACCAAAATTTTGACCCAGTGCTTGCTTTTGAGTGTGAAGATAGTTTGGTTGAAGAAAGTTGTTAAAATCGCCTGCAGCACGATTATTAGTTCTCGACGTAAACAAGCCCGCTGTATACTGGGAATAGTTTACAGGTGTTGTAGATGTTGATGCAAACTGTTGTTGTGATGGGGGCGAAGAAAAACCGTAAAGGGCATTATTAGAAGACGACAAGGGTGTCAATCTAGAAGAGACATTAGAGGTGCTCGAAGTGCTTGAAATATCGGAGATACTGGTCAAACTAGATGAGTTAAGCAAATTTAACTGAGATTGAGAAGCGTACGATCTGATAGGAATAGGCGCTTTCTGTTTGGTCATGTTGTTGTCTTTTTTCGAATTTGTGAAGTTGGAGTTATAGCCCCCAACATTATTCCCGTTGAGATAGCCCAGGTTTCTGGCAAATGAGGATGAGGAAGACTCGGCGCTGGAATTTGAACCAGACCTGGCCTTAAACATGTCAGTACCAAACGGAGGATAAGCGTTACCATCTAGAGAGGATCTCAGAGGCTGGTGATCGTTTCTCAAGTTCATCGTTTCAAATTCAGAACTCAAACTTCGGATATCCGAAACACTTCGACTCATGTTTATATGTTCATTTCTTGACACATAAATCAACGATTCAGTTTTCGTACGTTCTATGTTAGCCACTAACCCAAGTCTAGTGGCAAGAGACAAAATGAGATTCGTTTGCGCTATAGATGACGATGCTGGAGAACCGCCATTGTTGATATCATTTGATACACGATACACCAACCTGGGAAGATTTTGCGATTGGTCCTCTTTGAATAAGACCATCTGGGTGTATAGGGAATAGGCATAAGGATCATTAGTATCTACCTTTTGAGAGTGGTCAAAATCGCGGTGGTTTAATCCTGCGATTTCAAGCGCTGATTTTGGCTGGGGGATAGAGTTGTTATAATTGTTAAAGTTTCGATAATTCAAAAGGCCATTTGTAGTTTGTAAGATAGAATCATTAAATATTGGCGAAGCATTGCTTGCGTTTCCAATAATAGAACTAGACAGAGACGATGGCGAGGGAATCGTGTTGATTGTTACGTTCGACATTTTGAGGCCCCCATTGGCATTATGATAAACACTATTTGAGGGAGCCAAATTCTCATTGCAGTTGGGGACATTAGAATCACCACCAGAACTCTTTCCAGAAGATCGGGCATTATTTACCCCGCCGGCTGAAGAATTATTGTTATTGTTCTTCGATGCGGAGCTTTTTGATTTTTGCTTCTTTTCTTTTTTCATCTTTTCCAGCTTTTTACGTTGCTCTGTGGTTAACATTCTCTTGTATTCAACCTTAAGCTTTCGGCCTTTTATCTCTTTACCGTTAAGTATCTTGAATACCAGGTTCGTTTCATAAGAAGAATTGAAATTAGCAAAGGCAAGCCCGTGAAAGTTTCCAGACTCGGAGTCATAATGGTAGTTGAATGCGTAAGGCAAAGGCAGCGAGAATGACTGCATGAAGCTCAAAAGCTCCTCCTTGGTGACAGAAAAACAAATATTTTTGATAACCAAGGCTGTTGGGATGATGTTTTGTTCACTAGGGAAAACAATTGGTGTTGTAGACAAGTTGGATGGCTTTGAGGCTTCCACCGATTCCGATCTAAGCATGCCATTATCTACCGATGAATGAGGATGCTGATCTTCCAACTTTTCACCTGCAACCGAGGAAGACGTAACAGAGATCTGATCTGGTAGATGAATATTAGGATTTCTATTCACAGAATCCATCATAAGGGTGGGATTAGCATGCCCATGGTTATTGTTTTGTTGGCTCATAAACATTTGATTGGTGTAAAGTGCTGGCCAGTTGGAATATGAGGCACGCCCCGGTCAAACAGCTTAATTTTGTTGAAATTTTTAGCACCAGAATCCACAGAGTACGACTCGGTAAGAAAAAAGACCAGATAGATTCAAGTCTGAAAAATCAAAAGCAGAACAATGACGAATAAAAAAGAGAAAAGGGAGAAAAGGGGTGGCAAAGATAAAGTGCAAGAATGAAAAAGAGGAAAGGAAAGGAAAGTAGAGGCCTTTGGAAAAAAATATGGAGAAGGGGTTGGGTAATCAATTATAACCTTAGTTTGGTGCATACAGGAAAACAAGGCTTTCTTAGTATGCTTTTGGTTCATCCCCATCTTGATCCACAATCCCAAAAAACCTTCTTCGAGTTTGATGATGACGAGCTTGGGAACGCTTCCAAAATATCAATTTTGATAGCTTTGGTTTTTAGATGTGATCCCTGTATCGGCCACTATCCCGCCATCGCTAGCCGTTTTTAAGTCTGCATTAGCGGCTTATTGAGAGCGCCTCAAGGTCACGAAATATCCCTACTGACACTTGCTTTATCAAAAGTTGCACTACATAATAGAAGGCAATATAGACTTTGCTTGAATAAAATTGGCATAGACTAAATAGCTAACACTGCTCAGTTGCTGGTGCTACTCTCATAACAGTATTTCCAGAAACAATGTTTTTTCTTCTTTAGTTTCCTATCTCTATGGTTTCAGTTGAGATAGTCCAACGTTCCTAGGAGCAAGGTACTGACCGGAATAACTGAGACGCGAAAAGTGAAACCTCAAAAATCCAATATTGTATGTAACCGGCCCTTGAACACCAAAAATATGTGTTTGTGTTTTTAACACTGCCCGCAACTGGAAATCATTATTTCCCCTTTAGAAAATTTTGTAGGGCAAATCCCAACTAGTGCGTTTAAGCCGTATTGCAAGTGTGTCTCGTATGCATTCGTATATTTACGAATTCTCTGTGGCACATTCTAGTAGGTTGAACATTTTCGTGGTGGACGCTCTCGACTTGACCGCCCAATGCCGGATCACGCAAGTGCCAGCATACTCAAACACGCAGATGATTTATACTCTTCACCCGTCAAGCAGGAACTGGAATACACTGAACGGCTTGATGGATCTCAAGTAGCACCGGGCAGAACAATGTTCTTCAAATCTAGATTGGCCAAAATCTGATTCTGTAACAGATCTTAAATTCAGACATGACCAATATCTTCACAAGAATGGTTGGCTACACAATAAATACGGAATAATGCTCCGTTAAGTCCAAACGAATCCGGAAGATTACTATTGGGGCAAACCTACGGTGGTACTATAACAACAATCGATAAGAAGCAGTCATTTTGCGATTAGAAAATACTTTTATCCCTGGATTCGTTCGGAAAAATTCAAGTTTGAGTTAGACTCTGGTTTACCGTGCAAGTCGAAAAGGTCTGAACCAATGAGAACGAACTCTATTAACGGAAAGATTCACAAAGACCTAAGCGAAGGTTGTTGCACGATCACAAACATATTGAGTGTAAATGGTAGATTGAATGTGCTTTGGAAAGAATAAAGATACTGCTTTCTTATAGCCAGGATCAAGTAGTTTCTTTTTCTGGTTTGTTTTGTAAGAGCTTGCTGTACTTTAAAGTGACACTATAGCACATGACTGTGATCCCAAAAGAACACAAACTAGCTATTCTGGCAGTCTTGTCGTTTAAATTTCAGATCATCTGGAAAGTGCAAAATCCGGGACAATGTTCTTGGAGCTTAAACAGGTACGCCAGAAGGATTGTGACACCTGAGAAGCTTGATGAATTCGCTTTTGCTCACAGAATCCGATCACCTCTGAAGAAAACATCGGTACTATTATTTAAACTACTCTGGCTGGGGATTCAGGCATTGCAGTAATGCCGCTAACCTCTCTCTTTGATCACAAACCGTCAGAATAGCTCGAATCCCGCCCACAAGGACTAACAAAAAGGGTCTAAGTTAGCTGACAGTGACATTTACCAATAACTACAAAAATGGCACAATAAAAGAATAACTGTTAATACAACGCTTTTCATTGTCAAACTATCTGTTTTGTTCCACCTTTCCGACTAGTCTTTTTATGTAGTTCCTGAAAGAACATAACCTAATCTGGTATGTATCCTTGATCCATCTTATGAAGATGTCACCAACTCTAAATTATCCTCCTAAAGGAACCATTTATTACTATTCATCATATGGCACTACTGAGGTGGTCAGGGAAAACTAGACTGAATTGCAAAGATGTGAGAAGAATAGGATGCAGTCCTACTAGAGTAACTTTGGGGTAGATCGTTCTGCGAAATGACATGAAACAAAATATCTGCAATTTTGAACACCACAATATGGGAAAAAAATACGTAAGGCTTAGTTAATCATAACTACGTTTGTAACAGCTAGTATGTTCTTTTTCATTTATTAAACATTGATATGTATGTGTTGGAGGTACCTAGTAGGTTGTCATGGGGAATAAAGGTAAGGGGGAGATGAGAAAAAGCGGTAGAGAAAAGCATAGTATGGTATAAAACAATGAAGACGCTCTTCTTTAACGGTTAGACTTGGCAACACGTTCCAACTCGTCCTTCTTTTTAATAGCATAGGAGTTGGAGGAACCTTTAGCAGCATTTATCAACTCTTCTGCAAGACATTCGGCGATTGTCTTCACATTTCGGAAAGAAGCCTCTCGCGTACCGATAGTCAATAGTGCAATAGACTGGTTCACTCTTCGTAGTGGGGAGACATCGACAGCTTGTCTTCTTACGGCACCACTGGAACCAATTCTCGTAGAGTCTTCTCTTGGGCCTGTGTTAATGATGGCATCAACCACAACTTGCAGTGGGTTTTGGTCAGTGACAACATTGATGATCTCCAAAGCGTGCTTGACGATTCTAACAGCCTTCAACTTTTTGCCATTGTTGCGTCCATTCATCATCAAAGAGTTTGTAAGTCGCTCAATAATGGGGCACTGTGCTTTTCTAAAACGCTTTGCAGCATATCTTCCGGCAGAGTGTGAAGTGTAAACAGGCTGGCGAATTTGAATGTAGTCGGTGAGAGAAATGTCCTTGACTGTTACATCTTCAAAGCTCCACTTGTTGAACAATTTGATGTTACCAGCAGCAGCCTTGACATCGGCTGGTAGGGCAGTTGCTAGCTCGACTTCTGGAACTTCAACTTCTTCTTCAAGGTCTTCAACCTCTTCAGCTTCAATTTCTTCCGCAGGGACCTGTTCTTCGTATTCAGACATGTTGTTCAATCTCGAGGCCTTTGGCAGGTATGTGATATCTATACCTTTGATTTTGATGGTTGGATCAGTGGTTAAGCGTGTTCTCATATTTACACATGTTTAATTTAAGGGCGATCAGAAGGGCGCGAGCCCTATCATATATCACGTGTATTTTAAGTTGACCTTTGTAGTTTACAAACAAGTTTAGTAGGGTAACCCACATCATAGTATAAGAGATGGAGCTTGATACTACGATTGACTGCAAAGGAACCCGGACGGAACATAGCAAATGGAAAAAATGAAGACAGAATGAGTAGGCGGGATTTTTATGGGCATATCTTATAAATTTTTGTAATATTTAGGGCTCATGTATTTTGTAGTTTGTATTGATTCCATGTATGGATCATTTGTTGGCAATGGCTCCAGCTCCAACTTATTTGTCTCTGTGTGCATTTCTTTTGCTTGACTTGATATTGGTCAATAAATTGATACAACGAGATTGTCTATGACTTTGATAGGTTGTCCCAGAAATGTTCACAAAAAGAAAGAAGAATCCTTTGTCAAAGAAACATTTGACCATGTGTAGCATATAATATATACACCTCATACACGTGGAAACCTCAGATTTAACGGTCTCAAGGAATTAAGAACAGCATTAGCCATAACTAATTGCAATGTGAAGGAAAGGAAAGACATTTGAACATTCATAGTATGTAATGTGTCTTTTTAAGAAACAAATATGAGCATGCTTAACACTGGATGATGGAGGAACGAAAGCTGATTAGAAGGTTGAGGAAATGATGATACAAATATGGGATAAACGAGGAAAACGCTGGCACAAACTAAAAAGAATAAAATTTCCAACCATAATCGCAGAGAACATTTATAAGCGCTTAAAATTTAGGACCCTTATATATAAAGCGATTTAATGACAGTTGATTCATGAAGTTATGCACGATCTATTCGTATTTGCAACAATTAATTATTATGAATGAGACATATAATAGAAATCCTCACAAGAAATCGTGCCTTTTTAAGGGAAGTAAGCTCTAGAGTAAAAAGAATCGATAAAAATATGGTTTTCCAGCGTAGGAGATTCTCAACCTGAATCTGGCCAGTCGATTAATTTCCCAAAAAGGCAGTTTACAGCAAATTACTGTTGAGCGGCTATTCAGCGAAAACCAGATTATAACCATGGCAGTGATCTTCCCAACAAAGCTTCAAGACATGGTGGAAATGTTGACTAATGTAAAGCTATGGGCGTGTGATTCTAGCGAATTCAACATACCGTATGTGTCCCCGATCTTTTAGCAGAGACTATGCCAAATGAATTGCAACAAACCTCCTAACAGATTGGTCACCAGAGCTCAAAGAAATTCACACGCAAGACCTGATCTCAGCGATTGTTTCCGCTTTTCCACTTCTCTCATAAGTCTACAGCCAAGACCCAAAGCAAACTCTGCGCAGACGCTCGCCCGCCAACATGTAACAGAGAAGGGCCGAGAATACAGCTTTGTACCCCAGCTTGAGATCTGCCTAGCACTAACAATGGAAGGAAAGAACCAACCACAAACACGCTGCTCGCGCCAACGTGCTGAAACAGACAGCCCGCGAGATCTGGTTTCTGCCCTCCGCCCGGCCTTTTCCCAACTTCTGCCCCCATCTTGCAATTCATCTCATCAACTGGGGACGTCTTCTCCACAAAGCGCTTTCCAGCTCCGATTGGCTCGCCCAGATCGTCCGCCCCGACCACTCTTCCCCGCATTTTAGTGAGACAGCAATTCTGGCGGGCGAAAAAACAATGCCCGGTATAAATACAAAGCGAACGTCTGAGAGTGAGGGCGAGACAAAGAATGGACGCTCTCCACCAGCCCAAGCCCGCTGTGGGAACTTTCAAAAATCAGACTCAGCTCAAGCCGCTGCCCATCCCGCCGCTGAAACAGACTTGTGCAAACTATCTCCGCGCGCTAAAGCCTCTGCAAACTGAAGAGGACCATTACCACACCAGTCTGGCAGTTTCGCGGTTTCTCGATGGCATAGGCCCGGAGCTCCAGGACAAATTGGCCAGCTATTCGCGAAACAAGTCCTCATTCATCGAGCAGTTCTGGTACGAATCCTACCTCAACTACGATAGCCCAGTCGTGCTCAACCTTAATCCGTTCTTCCTCCTTGAAGATGATCCTACGCCCGCCGCCATATCGCAGATAGGCAGAGCAGCTGCGCTCACAACTTCCTCGTTGCGGTTCCTCCGAGCCCTGCGCAGAAACGAGCTGGCTCCGGACACGTTTAGGGGCGCACCGCTCTGTATGTACCAGTACTCCAGGCTTTTTGGCAGTGCTCGTATCCCAACGGCCGCGGGCTGCGTGATGGAATCGGACTCGACCTCGACCCACATTATTGTCCTATGCCGGTCCCAGTTCTACTGGTTTGACGTGCTCGATGCAAACGACAATCTAATCATGAGCGAGGCTGATCTTGAAGTGAATTTTCAAACCATTATTGACGATGCAATGAACACACCTATTGATGAAGTTGCAAAAAATGCAATGGGCGTCCTGACTGCAGAGAGTAGAAGAATCTGGGCAGATATTAGAGATAAATATACAAAGAATGATACCATCAATGGCGAAAATTTGAACGTTATCGACTCGGCTCTGTTTGTAGTATGTTTGGATCATTCATCTCCTGAATCTGCCTCTGAAATCTGTAAAAATATGATTTGTGGCAGTTCGGAACTGGAAAAGGGTATTCAAACGGGTACATGCACAAACAGATGGTATGATAAACTTCAATTAATAGTGACAAAGAATGCAAAGGCTGGCATCAATTTTGAACATACCGGTGTCGATGGACACACAGTCTTACGCTTTGTCTCTGATATATACACAGATTCAATCTTACGGTTTGCGAAACAGATCAGTGGGAAGCCTTTTTCGTTATGGACTTCATCATCTCCAGACCCTTCAAAAAGAGATCCAAACTCATTCGGTGATGTCATAATCACACCCAGGACACTTGAATGGGAAATAACGCCCGAATTGGCAATCGCGCTGAGATTTGCGGAGACAAGACTCGCTGATCTAATCCATCAGAATGAGTTTGAATGTCTCGAGTTTACAACTTATGGTTCGGAGTACATCAAGAGAATGGGCTTTTCTCCTGATGCTTTTGTCCAGATGGCGTTCCAACTGGCCTACTACTCGCTCTATGGCAGATTTGAAAGCATGTATGAACCTGCCATGACCAAGAGGTTTCAGCATGGCAGAACAGAATCTATTAGACCTGTTACTGAGGAATCCGTGGCTTTTGTACGAAATTTCCTCAGTGATATCCCATCTGCTGTAAAACTACAGTATCTTTCTGAGGCATGCATGAAGCATTCCAAAATTTCCAGAGAGTGTTCCAATGGACTTGGACAAGACAGACATTTGTATGCTTTATTATGTATCTGGAAGAAGTTCTTCTTTGATTCAGAAGGCACAGCTATTGCAGCCAGCAATTCCGGAGATGAAACCCTGATCGATGATGGATCATCAATAAATGAAGAAAACGGAAATGGAAGATCACCCGAAGTTTGTGAACATACGTTTCGGAAAAGTTCAGAACTCCCCTCGCTTTACTCGGACTCCGGTTGGGATCTTCTGAATCATACCGTTATTTCAACATCGAACTGTGGGAATCCTAGTCTTAAACTCTTTGGTTTTGGACCTACCACCGCAGAGGGATTTGGTCTTGGATACATCATCAAAGAGGATGCAATTGATATCGTTGCCTCATCCAAACACAGGCAAACCCGTCGGTTTTTGGAAATGGTAAACTGGTATTTCAACGAAGTAAGACAAATTTGGAAATCCGCAAACCCACAAAAGAGTTCTGGAGAATCTAAAGCTCGAATCCACGAGCAGGAATTACTGAGGAAAAAGCATCGACATCATCATAATTATCACTTGGGAAGGACGATCGTTAGGAGCGGGGCTATTCTGTCTCCCGAATCATCAGATTCAGAGTCCGACACTGAAGGTGGATATCTGTTTGGCGGTTATGGATATTTTGACGTAGGCGAGCTTGATATGCTATCAAGGTCCCGGTCTCGCGGTGGCAGCCCTAGCGTTTCTCGATCTCATTCCCGCTCAAATTCACATACTGGCTCTTCTACAAGAGCTCTTAGAGCACGACAGATGAGCTATGCACAGAGGGAGATTGGAAGGAAATTGAGATTAGCTGAATATTGAGCATATGCGTGGGGATAGTTGTATTGAGACTCCGAGAAGTAGATACAGGAAATCGATCAATCCAGTGCATTGTGGCTGTGCATGATTTTTTAGATTTATCGATGCTGGGGAAGAGCAATACGTCGATTAAAAAACATAATGAATGAAGTTGATTATCTTTTCTCCTACTTTCGCATATGTTCGATGACAAAAGTAGTTAGCTGAAAATTTGCAGAGTAAGGCACGCTTGAATACATGACAAAGCATTCTCTCCATATAGAATACATCATCTAGCACAGCCAGTTATCCTAAAATCTCAATGAATAAGTTCACATTTAACAGACCAAATGTTCTTGTAGGTTTCAGGGCATTTGCTTCTAAATATACATCATCATAAAAAAACCAACTTATATAGAATGGCCGTTAAAACAAAATTTTGGCATGAGCCAGGCTTTATAATAACAAACAATACCAGAGGCATCACAATGTTCTGATAAAAATAGTTGAAACGTTTTGACGTCCCATTTGAACCTTTTATGTAGACTTTTTAATAACTGAAAAGCAGGGAAAAGGGACATTCTTATTGAAAAAAAAAAAAAAAAATTAACTCCCCATCTCGTCGTTCCAAAATTGGCATCGTCAAAACAGTACTCTCAATTTCTAACGTTGCCAGCTCAGCCCCGGAATAATGATCCTCCAACATACTGTATTTTTTTCTTATCCAATGATCAATTCGCAAAAAATGATGATAAATGTAAACCAGATATATTATAACCAGAAAAACTGAAATATAATACAAAAATATTTGGAAAAGTTGTACCAACAATTCTAAAAGTCTTTCTCTGGATTATACTGAACTAATAGAGAAGGCAAACATTTCTGATATACTTTATAGTCTTGGTATTTTCTGATTGGCTGCAAACATTGTCTCTCAAAGCTTTTTTTCAATTAATGGTGTATTCAGGTGGCGTTGGAGGGCTTTGAGCTTTATAATACTGATAACCGTGAAGGACGCGACAAGCTACTTTGCAGTTCAAACTCATCCAGATTTTCAGCAAAATTATCATCATTTTTAAAATTGCTATTATTGTACTCTTCTTCAGGTTTTGAGTACAATGATTCAATAGAATCATACCTATCTTGACAGAAAACTCCCCCCGTACCAAGTTGTATATCCTCTGTAGATGATATAACTGAAATGTTGTCTTCTTGTTCCTCATAGTTATTAACTTGCGAGCTTTCAAATCTGTACACACCTCCCGTGTTTGAACTGCATAACGGAGAACTTTCGAAATCCTGTTCCTCCTGATCATCTAGAGGATACGGATGGTCTGATTCAATATGGGTCTTGATCACTTTGCTCCATTCAACTAGTTGAAATATTAGTCCCATATTAGGACTAATGGACTCAGCCCTACGTTTCACAAAGTCGTAGGCTTCACTGACACCAATTCCATGACTTTTCATAATGTATGCAATAATGACAGAGGCTGATCTTGACAATCCACACTGACAATGCACCAGAACTTTATGGTTCTTTCTCAGATGCAAAGATATCAGATCAGTTAGATACTCCAGAGAATCCAAAATATTCGATCCATGTGTCCAGTCCAGATGTATGTAGTCAGTTGAAGACCCCGAGTACTTAAATTTTGTTGTATGAAGTGGCTTTTTCGTCGCGTCTTGTCTCATCGATGATGCATACACCGGCAGAATAGATACCGATTCTTTATCAAAAACAGAAGCCATGGCGGTACGAGGCGGATTACAACTACTCTGCATCGGTTGCAATAATGTTAACTGCTGACGAGGTGGAGGAACTTTGAGGCTTTGTTCTGGCTCCTCGAACGGGCAAGCTATTTCTTTCGCGACATTAATGATAAGGTCAAACTGTTTAGCTTCAGAGAGACTTGGTTCAGAATACAAAAATAAATTGCTTTCTATTTCAACAGGCCCATTAGGATATGCATATAGGTTGTTGTAGGACCGTGTTATGTCATTTGCGCCTCGACTGAACTTTACTGTGTGGTCTGAAGGGTCAATTAGGGCCGAGTAATTGGAACCATATGGATTCGCAGATATCAATACTTGTGTTTGAACTTTTCCATTCAATTTGCTTCCCACGCTTCTATCATTTTGCGTCAAGTCAGTTGTGGAGTATGTAGATATAGCTGAATAGTTTGAGTAATTCGATCCAACTCCTGATGATTCTGAAGAAGTGTTTGATATAGTTGGGGTTCCAGGTACAGGAGACAAAACAAGCGCAGATTTTCTTCTCCGTAAATCCAGAATAGAAGGTGCGATTCTCAAGTTTTGTTGATTTATGTTTTCATGATAAGGAGTTGAAACCTGCTGTCTCACCACAGGGCTGACAAGAGCAGTATCCGAATTTAAAGCTCGTAGATTTAGAAATAGATTTTTGGTGTTGCGACAATTTCCACTCATTTTGTCATCAGTAAACATAGTGGTCAAAGAGGGAAAAGAGACATTAATATATTCTTCGCTTCCAATCAGCTGCCTATTTGTTTGGTTTTGAAACACCGCTCTCAGCATTAATGCTCAGATGCAGTCCAACATCATATGTATCCCATGCCTTTGCATTTTGGGCATCTCCTTCAGAAAGCGTTGAATTTCAAATTACTAACCCCTTTCAAAAATAGAATGCCTTTCATGAATCCGATTTCTGTAGCTTAGTTTTCATTTCAGGGAAAAGGGGCACTGGCAGTGTGCTCGTCGGACCATGCAAAGAGAACTTTTTTCGCGCCAGCATTCAAAACGCCCTATAGCTCCATAATCATCTCTCCTCAGATTTGCTTTGATGAAAACGCGTTTGCAGGCCATGCCACGCTCACTTCTTATCTAGGTAGCATTTATTTTATTACCTTTTTAAATCTGCGAATACAACAAAGCATATGGGGATTTGCTATTTTTTGAAACTTTGGAGTGAAGAGAAACACTTCATACCTTCTTGTTTTGAAAGGTGATGATTTTGCAAAACAAATCTTGGAAAAAATTGACCTATTGATAATTTTTAATCTCAAAAGAGAGTAAGACACCGTTTCTAGGTTCTATTGCTGTCATAATCACAGACTTGGGCATTTAACTCACAATACGTAAATAGATGTCTACACGCATGAATGAATGGAAGTAGATGAAGTCGGGTAACACCTTCAACTCAAAAACCTTCCAAATTGAAAAATTTCTTGCAATCAAGAGGCAGGAATAATAATCTAAAGGGCAAATCATAAGATCAGGGCTAGACTACAATAAAATGGTCACTGGGATTTGCATTATTCACAGTGCTTTTGACGAAACTGGGAACTACTATGCCTCAGTGTCCTCAAAATTTGACAGGCATCAACTACATCTTTCTACGGTGCCCCCATCACCTTCATCAGCATCAGACTTGAGTCGAAGACCAGAGTTAGTGAAAGACTTTATAGATTTTGGGAAGGATAGAAAAGTTAGTCTGCTCAAATGGTTAACGTTCAAAGACTTCTCTGGAACAAAGTCTCATGAGAGAATAACTGAGGGAAATGGGAAACGAAAAAGGACCTCATCCTTCGTGAATGGCAACGGGAATGGTAAAAGCCTGAAAGACCAGTCAAATAATGTGAAAGGTTTTCAGAATAACTCAACTTTCCTACTTCTCGGGTTTGATAATGGTGATATCACACTTTACAACGCTTTTGACTCTTCTTCAACGCCAGTAGAGTTTCAAGTTCAGAAAACTAAAAGATCTAACTCTGCATCTGCAATAGTTGATGTCTCAATATCTTATAATGAAGAGAAACGAGCAGTATGGACATGTGATTTGACCAGCAAAGTCACCCAATGGGATATACAAACAGGAGAGCAGATACAGCAAATCAAAGTAGAGAAAGGATCGAAAGTGCGCTCAGTCAAGTCAGTATTGATCCAACCACCAGTCCCAAATGAGAAAAAAGAAGAAGACCGTATCTCTGCTAAAGAGAGATTACTATCGCTTTCTTCATCTGGTCTCTGTTTGATAAAACCTGAAAGCAAAAAGCCCGAGATTGTTTTTTCAATTCCCAATGTGAAAGAGTATACCAAAATTGTACTGATACCTTCAAAGACTAATATTGCATCCAAGTTTCTAATTTTGAAGGAATCCAGCAATACAGTATCTGTCGTTTCGATGAAAACCGAAAAACTTTTACACCAACTGGAAGCCTCTTCGGAAATATCCAATTTCATAGTTGACAGCAATAGCACACAGACAGGCGAAGGGGAAGAGGGCATTATTGGTGCCATCACAAAAGAGGGGTCTATCGACCTTTTCAATCTCAAGAACATAAGTCCATTTTCCAGGATCAAACTAGAAGAAGGGGCAAATCTGGAGAATGCAACGTTTACAAACTTTTTTCTTGGAAAAGGAGTTCTAGTGAAAATTACAGCAGTTTACTATGGAGATGATAGGGTTGCTGCAAAGTTCCATTCGACAGACTTTAGACGAGAAGATGGTTCATTAATTAGAACAAACCAAGTCATAACTTTGGAGCAAGAACATAAACTTTCAAAAGATAACGAAAAGAAAATAAACGGCAGGAGCTCATCATTAAAGAAAAAAGCGTCTGAAATTGCAGCCGAAAGTGAATCTCAATCCGAACCTATTCAATCATCTAAAAGTAGAGAAGAAAAAGAAGAAGTTGAGGACGATGAGGAAGAACCAATAGACCTTGACATGGACTCTGCATCTCTAATAACATTTCTCTCCAAAGCATTGAAAACTTCAAACTCGGAATCATTGGAAAAATGTCTAAAGGACACAGATGAAACAAAGATAAAACGAGTACTAAGTAAACTGGACCCAGAAGATGCTGCTGTCCTACTTGAACATCTTGTCCGTGAAATCTCCCGTAATCCTTCGAAATCAGGCCCACTTTCAATCTGGATGAAGTGGACCATGATTGGGCACGGCGGCTATTTTGCGACTAGACCTGACATGGTAAAACCACTTAGTCAGATTCATGCCAGACTAACCGAAACTCAAGGTAGATTATCAGACTTGCTGGCTCTACAGGGAAGACTGCAATTGTTACAAGCGCAAATAGCTTTACGGAAAAGACTCGAGCAAACGAGTTTAAGTGACAATCTCGTGACTACTGAAGTCAAACCCCAGGAAAACCACGATAACGAGGAACTTTATATAAATGGGGAACTTGATGAAATCAATGGTAATGGAATCTACAACGACAGCGATGAACTTTCAAGTGATGAAGAAGACTCTGATGATGAAGAGCTAGAAGATGAACTAGAGGATAATGAAGGTGCAAGTGAGGACGAGATTGAAGACTAGGCTCTTTTCAATTCGATCCGTGGAAATACTGTTCAGACCCATGTACACCACCATGAGAAAGTTAGAATATATGAGAACGTAGGAGTGACTGATGTAGTATCTATAATGTATCATGGCTATACGTTTCTAACCATCAATCTTTATAAATTTATCGTCACAAAAACAAGTCAACACTATGCATATGTCCAACAAACAACGGGCTAGCTCATTCATACAACACATTACGAAAAAGCAAAATTTTTGATCGTCAACCGTTGGATGGTAGCTTTGAAATGAGCTCCTGGATTTGCTGTCGATAAAGAGCTTTCAAATCGCTTACGTCCGCTCTCAGTTCCTCCACCTCTTCAGATTTCTCACCAAGCATCTCCAGGGTGGTCTGCTCACGCACCTCCATTTCGGACACTTTTGATGCCAATTCCTCGCACTTGGATTTGTACAACTGAACTTGTTCATTCTCTTTCATCAGCCTCAGAATTTCGCCGCTTGCCTCATCCTTATCACCAGAAAGTGCCGCAATCTCATCTTTTGCGTTAGCTAATTCCACTTCAAGTCTTCTTACAGCCGTACTCATTTTACCGAGCAGTTGAATTGGAGCGCTTGTATTAGACGAAACCACCGTGCCATTATCAAAGCGTGACGCATGAGGAGATGATGCATTAAACGCGTCTCCACCCGGTTGAATGTTGGCATCAAAGTCTGCTGGTAACTCGGTCTCTTCCAAGCTGATATAGGAATCCGAATTAATAGTAGATATATTGAGTCCAGAACTTTTATGTGGTTTAATTCCTCTTAGTTGACCACTGGAATGCCGATGAGAACTCAGTGGCAAGTCACTATTCGAGGGCGAATCCATATAGGGAGAAAACCCATTAGACCTCCTAAACGCTGGAGAAGCTGGTCCTGATTCAATGAATCCTGGGTATGGTATCGCCTGCATCGATGGCTCATTTTTTTGTTGTTCAAGCAATTTAAAGTCATTAAGAAGCTTATTCTTTTCTGTTGAAAGCTGATCAATTGTCTTCTGTAATTCGATATTCTCGGTGTTTAAAACCTTTTGAGACTGTTCATGGTCCTTTTTCCGAGCAGCAAGCTGCTGTTGATAGTCATCAGCAGATTTTCTGATAGAAAAGAGCTTTGACTGAAGCTCCTGTTCTGTTTCAACAAGGCTGTTATATTGGTTTGTCATCTTTCGTAGTTCGGTCGTGACTGCGCCCAGCCTCTTTTGTAAAACAGCCTCTTTTGATCTGTGAGAAGTAATATCTGTTTCGAGCACATTAATCTTTGCCAGCAGGTTCGCTTCGATTCCTTGCCAGTTTTCGGTAGCAATTGAATATTGAGATTGTAATGTTTCAATTTTTCTAGTGAGGTTAGAAAATTGATCTCCACTACCAGCCTCTTCTGATTGGGTTCTGACCTGTTCGAGCTTGGCTTCAAGACGGCGAATTTCAGCATCACTTTCGTCTTTAAGGGTATCGCGCTGTTCAATCTCTCTTTTCAGTTGGTATTGTAACTGCTGAAGCTCTGATTTGAATCTCTCTTCTTGTAAAGACTTGTTCAACTTCAGATCTTCGATATCCTTTTGAAGCTGTCTATTCTTTGACTCTTCTTCTTGTAGAGCTTTTGTTTGTACTGCAATCGTCACTTCCCTCTCTTTTACTCGGGCATCCTTCAATTCTCGAGCTAAAGTCTCGTTTTCTTTCTTAAGAATATACATTTCAGATTCGTACTTGCTGATTAGCTTTTGAGCAGTTGCTTGCTTCTTCTCTGCATCTTGTAAATGTCGTAATTTTTCCTCTGCCACTTGCAAGCTATTTCTAGCTTTTTCTGCCTGTTGTTGACTATATAGTACAGTTTCAGCATTTTCTCGTTCTCTACCCCGGAGTTTTTTAATAGTGGTCATGTACTTTAGCTCTGCATTTGATAGCTCTTGTCCTTCCTTTAACAATAAAGCAATCTTTTCATCCTTTTCAGCTAGCTTTTTCTGAATTCCTCCAGAAGATAAATACTCTTTTCGTGCTTCTGCAGAGACTTCTCTAGCTAACAAGGCTACCTTTCGGCTTAAGCCATCGATGCGCTCGGTAAGTTCAGTATTCTCCGATTTAAGCTTATTCCTGGCCGTTTTGGAGCTATCCTTAAGTTTTTTAATTTCCTTGAGTAAATCCTCTTTTGATAACGATTCCAAAGAAACCGCTTCCTCATCGTTATCGGTATCTACATCAACCTGAGACCGAGTCGATTCAGCTGATTTTCTTGATGAGTTATTTCCTGTAGTAGTGGACTCAACGGATAAGCTCTGTTGTGGATGCAGCTGTTGATCACTTTCCGTGCTAAGACTGGCATTATTGGATTTGTTATGCTCATTGTCGTTCACGTTGTCAACGCTATCTTCCTCCTTCTGTTTCTCTTTGGTCTTTAGTCCTTGTAAATTGCTATTTTCATCTTTTGAGTCATCTATATTGTCAGCAGTATCTTTCTTTGGTTCTTCCTGCTGGGGCTCTAACGTGTTCTTGAGCGTGGCATCCGGTCTGGATAGGTCTTGATCGTCCACCGAGAGTCTGGGAGTGGATCTCTCGGAGTCGGTGCTTTTACGTGATGAACCTTGAATCTTTGAGGATGTACGGGCCGGCGATGGACTTGATCTATAGGGTGACTGAGATCCACGCACAGTCCGAGAACTGGACTTTACTGCCATCGCCAGCCTCTCTTGCATAGTCAATCTTTTGGTTGGTGCTATATAGACAATGGTTAATGTACCTGATCTGCAACCAAGAACAAAGACTTACATACGATTTGATGAAGCTGGAGTAGGGGCTGTTTGCTTGCTGGGAGGAGAAGAGGCTTTGAGATCTGTGCCTTTATCAGACTCATCATGAGATATAGAAGTGGTCAAGTCTGTGGTTGGCGTTTCTTGCAGAACTTTGTCTAGTCTCTGCTCGACATTTGAGACAGCCTGCATTAGAAGCGACCCCCATTGAGAGCTTTGAGCATTATGCCCTTTAGTAGTATCATCTCTGGAGTCAGAACGAGAAAGGAGGGGGTCAGAACCTGGAGTGACTTCAGCAGTTTCTACTGATGGTTTCTCGCCTCCAGACTTTTGGTCATTGGGGCCAGGCACAAATGAGTACAATTCACCATCCATTTATACAGCTTCGAGTTATCACCTCTAACCGGTATGGAAACGCATGTATTTGAGTACTGTGTATGATTAAATGACCTTTCGGAAGGTGGTGAACATGGGTCTGAATAGGTACCTTCTACGTGGTGTGAGGAATGAGATATACGCTGCGTTCTCAAATTTACTTTCATCGAACCTCTTCAATGAGAAATGGAGACATCCTTGAATAAATGCACAATCAGGATGAAAACTTTATGAAACAGCGAGACAATGTCTCTACAGAAATCTTAAAATGCTAGCTGTTTACATCCTTCAGTGCATCCTCCAACTTTGCTAGAAGCACATCGTTCTCTTCCTTAGTCCCGACAGTTGCTCTTATGCCACCTTCACAGCCAGGTTCATTACCTCTGAATCGGATGACAACACCTTGTGTACTTGCCAATTTTGTGTAAACCTGGGAAGCAATTGGCGAAGATGGATTTCCATTCTTATCCAATAGTTGAAACAACAGAAAGTTCGCATCAAACCCGCCAATAATCTTCCCCACGCCTTTGATCTGGGGTAGTTCTTTGACCAGCCTATCTCTCTGCTGTTTTATCTTTTCTGTTAATGAGCGCATTCGTGCTACACTTTCAGGAGATAAAGCTCTTTCAGCAATAAGTGACGAGGGGGTTGAGATATTGTAGGGAGCTTTCATGTTGTTAAACAGTTGGATGACTTCTGGTGATCCATATGATACACCAAGCCTAATTGCCGCCAGACCGAAAGACTTTGAGAGGGTTTGCAATACCACCAAGTTAGAAAACTTATTTACCAGCGGACTGGCAGAACTTCCAATAGGTGCGAAATCAATGTAAGCTTCGTCAACGACCACGATACCGTTCCATGTTGGGTGGTTTAGAATTTCTTCAATGGCTTTTATATCAAGTAAGCTTGCAGTTGGATTCCCAGGTGAACAAAAATAGGCTATCTTAATACTTGAATCCTGAGCGAGAGTGTCAGCTACCGCTTTCGCTCGTAATGGAAAACCTTGGGTATTCAAATCAAGATTAACTTTGACCACTTCAACATCATTGATTTTTGCAGAAACACCATACATTCCATAGGTTGGAGGGCATGTCAAAAGTTTGTCCTTCCCAGGCACGCAAAAACATCTGATAAGACAATCTATACATTCATCCGATCCAACTCCTAAAAATAAGTTTTCCGGTTTCAAATCAGGTAAATCAGAGATTGTTCTCTCAAAATTTCTGACATCACAGATCAGCTGCTTGATGTGTTGCTGGTGAGGATCTGGATACCTGTGAAGTTGTGCATCTATTTCATCTTTCTCAATAGTTGCTAGCGAAGGGCCATGAGCGTTCTCGTTGGCATCTAACAAGATTCCCTCTTTGTAATCACTTTTGTACTTGTTAAAGATCATTCGAAGAACAGAGATAGAAAGAAGACTCACTCTCTAGCACAACGATAGGGTACCAATTCAAGAATATTCGGCCTTGCTAAGGTTTTCAAATTGAATGCACCCATTTTCCCAGTAGATTATCGATGTAATACAAAAAAAGATAAAGAGAATTGGGAAGAAACGATTATATAACTCTCCGTGACTCACTACCGTTTGAAGGTTCGAAAACGAAAGCATGCTGAAATATTGGTTACCCGGTTACAAAGAGGTACTCCAAAAAATTGAAGCATATTGGTGACGGCAAGAAAACAGGTACCTGTTTACTTGTTTAATTAGTAGCTCAGGATCCACCATGGCGTTGCTAACGGATCTTCAGGAGATTTCCACAGAGGTAGGAACATGACGCGTTGATTTTTTGCCCTAGCGGATGCGGAAGACGCTACATGGAATTATGCCAGCACTCAAGATGTGTATATTTACTAACCCATATCTTGTAGGACTATGGCTTTAAACTACTTGGACAGCAAGTGAAAGTTGAAGAACCATTCAATGAAATTCCATTCACATCATTGGATCTGCTAAAGATTTTCAACACCAAAGATTTGTTTGCTGTGGGTGGTGTGAGCGGTATGGTAATTTTTCTCTATTTATTCTTGGAAATATTGAGTAGCTAATTCCCTTTTAAGGGCTTACAATCGGATCATTAGAGAATTTGAGAGAGTCAGCTGTGGATGGAAAAGAGTTGATAACGAAGAAAATTCCAATTCCCAATGTTGTGTTTATATTAGAGGCTTCGTCAGATGAAGAAAACCTTCTGGTCGCAACAAAACAAGATATCTATGTCTTCAGTGTAAAAGATTTCAGAAATGATCAGCCCGTCCCCATATCGAAAATTTCGTTTAGTTCGGAAATATTAGATGTTCAGGCAAACCCAGGAAATGGCGATCTAATTGGGTTGAGTCTTGTTGACGGCTCAACGAAGTTGTTTTCGATTTCCCAAACTCAGGCATTTGAAGTGTATACCAAACCCGCAACGTGTATGTCATGGTCCCCTGATGGTAAATATCTTCTACTTGGAGTCGAGGATGGTCTGGTTCAAATTGACCTGGAAGGAAACGTTCATTCCAAAGTAGATAGTCCAGAATATTCAGAAAGAGAAGGTGAAGGCATGGAAGATCACCATCCTCTGTTTATTCGATGGATCAACAATAACAACTTTTTAACAGTTTATGGTGAAGGATTTGAGTCTGACCATAACTATACAACGTTTATAATCACTAGAGAAGGAGAAAAGACTACGTTTAAGAGAACGGACATTGTTTGCTCCCCATATGGAATGACAACGCGATACGGTTGGTATTATACTGTGAATTTAGCCAACTGGAGTACAGAATATGAGGATCTTATTGTGGCAGCATCAAGCCCTTCAAGTGATATATCGCTTTTGTCAACAAGGTCAGTTTTGGATCTAATGGATGATACTACAAGAGCTGAGCTTCCGATGGACTCAAATTCTGAAGATACATCTCCATTAGGCTTAGCATTGGATATATCGTCGTCTATGGATGCAGAATCGCCATGTTTAGACATTGAAAAGTGTTCTCCACTTCCTATTGTTTGGACATTGAACAGTCTAGGTAACTTAATTGGTTGGCATGTACTCTGGGTGAAAGGTATCAAAGAAAGCATTACTTTAGACATGCCTTATAAGCTTTTGCTGGACCGCGTTGAAGCGGCAAAGTCATCATCTGTGCCTTTTCCTACTGGTAATGTGGACGCAAAGCCACACCCTACTTTCAAACCAACTGCTGCAAAGTTTGAAAACTCTAACTCTGAGGAACAAATCGATGATATCTTTAATAAACCAGGTTCACTGGGATCTCTAAGTCTTGGCCCTAAATTTGACGAACCTACTAAATCAGGAGGAATCAAATCTGTATTTGGAGATATTGGGTCTCCATTTGGAACCAACAATACTTCTACCAAGGAAAAGAAAACGCCATCCGATAGCACTCCCAGCAAAGGGGCTTTTGGGCAAATAGGAGGCTCGGATTTCAGTTCTAAAGGAGCTTTTGGCGATATTGGAGGCTCGGATTTCAGTTCTAAAGGAGCTTTTGGCGATATTGGAGGCTCGAATTTCAGTTCTAAAGGAGCTTTTGGCGATATTGGAGGCTCGAACTTCAGTTCCAAAGGAGCTTTTGGTCAAATAGGCGGCTCGAACTTTGGGAGCTCAGTAATAGGTTCAGATGCTGAACCATCCTCTACAAATATCAGCTCGGCATCTTTTGGACAGGGGGGCCCAAAATTTGGTGAGACGAGCTTTGGAAAACCAAGCTCTACCGGATTCAATTCTAGTCAGGGATTTCCTCCACGGAATAGCCTCCAAAGCGGAGGTGGCGAAATTTTTGGAGTATCCAGTTTTGGAACGGGAGCTAACCAAAAGCCAGCATTTGGACAAGCCTTTACTCCTGCAAAGATCGAGCAACATCCTTCCACGTCTTCTGGTTTTGGAAAGTATGCAAGTGGCGAGGGAGACTTGCCGACTTTTGCAAAGGCTGGTGCGTCATTCTTGGATCAAAAACCTTCCACAAATGAGCTTACAAACCAAAAACTGAAGTCAAAATTACAAGATAGAGCACAAGATCGGCAGACGAGCGATGACGAATCAGACACGGAATCTGGAGATGAGTCTTCAGATGATGAACCAATTCATCGGACTTCGAAGTCAAGACCTGACACTTATGTTGCGCCTCCCCCTTCAAAGACCCCTCCACCAAAGATAGCTTCTTCCTCCAAGATACCTACCCAATCCCAAAAATTTGAATTTCAATTCAATAATGATGATAACCAGGTTGATGAATCTGATGATGACCTAGAAGACGAGTACGAAGGGGATCGTCTTGATGTTGAAAGAAGAGCAGTCGATTCTCTCACACCAATTAAAGAAGAAACCGGTGAATCAATGCAAAGACTTGGATCCTCATACAACTTTCAAGGAACTAGTTCTCCTGAATCTCAGCCTTTCCCTGCATCTGAAAAGATCACAGTTCCAGAAAGTAGCTTTCCAAGAACGGACACATCTGCAAATGATGAAGATAAAAATACAGCTGTGGATGAACAAAGCGCTAGGAGGTTCTTAGAGGGCGTTGATATAAGCTCAACTTCATCGTTCCAAGAAACACCTCCGTCCTCCTCTAGAGAAAGCAATGAACACAACTCTGAGTATAATTACGAGGAAGACCGGAGATCTAACGAAGAGGATGGTCATTATGAAGATGATAACTCATCTCCTGAAACAGATTTTTCGTTATCCGATAATGGTGAGGATTACGAGAATGATCGCACTTTTGAAGGATTTAGCTCATCTGTAGTACATCCTTCGGAAGATAGTTCTGTGATTGAGAAATCTCAAACTTCTTCCAGTGTTCAGCGTTCGCCATCAGATGCTTCCATCAAGCAACCTGATGAAATTGCTATTGAAGAAAAGAAAATAGCATCTTTGAATGAAGATGTTCAAGAAGAACAGCAGAAGGAGGATGGTTTAGCAAAGAAGGAGACTTTGGAAGTGACAAATCTGGAGAAGAAGAAAACAGAAGATATTCAGGAAGAACAGCGTAAAGATGATGCTTCGACAAAGAAGGAGACATTGGAAGGGGAAAAAATCGACAAAAAGAAAACAGAAAATGAACCAGAGGAACAACCCAAACTTGTGCAACTAGTTGATTTCAGCTCCCAAACTAAAAAATCACTAAAAAACAGGAGGACACAAGCTTTTGAAAATGAAAGTCGAGGCCTGGATGCTTCTTTTCAAATCGAAGTTTCCATTTCCAACTCTACAGCGCAGACAGTGCCGGTTGGAACAGATGTTGGATTGCAAGCATTTGAAGGAGATGAAGTGTACTTTGGCTCTTTCTTTATACCTCCACCCTTGCCCGAATGCTCCAAGCTTGAGAATATCAACTATCCCACATTCTCACAAGATGTAAGTCTTTCTGCTCCTTTGATTTCAAGGTTATTCTACTAATACGGATTGTACTAGGCTGTGCAACAAGAAATAGAGAAGATTGTTTATGGCATTGACACCGAACTAGCAGTGGTAAGTAGTAGGATTGAAACCGGACCTCACAGAAGTGATCTAACACCATAATAGGCGTCTGATAATGTGTCTCGCTTCAGGGATTTCATTGATGCCCATAAGAACGACGAGCCAGTGAATGACGAGAAATTGTTGTTGGCTTTGGAACAGTGGAGGTTGTCTGATGGCACATCTGTGAGAAAGATATTGGATAGGATGGACTCGGACCTAGAATTCGCAGAGGAACAACTATACATTGACAACCAAACGATACTCGAGGCAAAGGAAGAGTTCCAACCTTTAGAAACAAAAGTCAAAAAGGCTTATCAACTTTTATCAAAAAGAGCTGATAGCAAGAAGCATGTGCATTCACCTAGTCAAGCGTCTCAATTACCGTTCCATTCCATTCAGTTACAGAAAAGTATCAGGTCAAAAATAACAGTACGTTATTCCCCCTGTTGTCATATTTTGAATTAAAGCTAACAACTTTTATAGCAAATTGAAGGGGAACTACGACAGTCCCAATCAGCACTAATGAAATTGAAATCTAATTTGACGGGGTATCCAAATCACAATAGCCCATCCATAGAAGCAATAGAAGCCTCTGTTGTTAAAGTGGCCCGGATGGTAAAACTAAAGTCAGACAATGTTGGGAAGTTGATTAAGGATTATCATGATATTTGCAACCAACTCAATAACCTTTCTCTCTCTTCGCCATCTCCCTCACCTTTCAAGGGTAAAATTGGAACGTTTACAGCTATGTCGTTGGTCAAGAGTAATGAAAAGACCAATTCGGAAAATGTTCGGGAGCGAGCAATGGCCCAGGTTTCTGTCGATCAGGTGGATAATCGCCTACGAGGGAGATATGGATTAGCACGAATATTAAGACTTCGGAATGTTTCCATGGTTAATGTTACATAAAATAATTGAATAGTTGAGAATATACAGTGTAGGATATTCACTCACTGTGTTGAGTTTTTAGTTGTCTAGGTTTTAGACGAGGGAGGTTGGACTGAAACCATCTCTCCCTCTCACACTTTCAATCCGCTTTTTCAAGTGGGTCATGATACGGTTAACCTCCCCAACGCAAAGCCAATTCCTTCGTCAATTATGCCCATCCAAGCTTTTATGGGGGATAGGCGCCAAGCGGGATGCTTCTTCGGTTAGATTATCCCAAGAGGTTTCAGAGGCCGTCCAGGCAAAGCAGCCAGTAGTTGCTTTAGAGAGCACAATTATCACACACGGCTTACCATATCCACAAAACTATGAGCTTGCACTTCATGTAGAGCAGCAAATTCGAGCTCAAAATGCAATTCCTGCGACGACTGCCTTCATACACGGTGTGCCAAAGGTTGGGCTCTCGGAAAGAGAGTTGTTGATGCTAGCAGAAGGTGGAAGAGAGAAAAGTGTCAAAGTCTCGAGGCGCGATATAGCTCCAGTAATTGCGCAGAAACTCAATGGAGGCACGACTATTTCAGGAACAATGATACTCTCACATCTTGCTGGAATTAAAGTGTTTGGAACTGGTGGTCTTGGCGGTGTACACCGTGGAGCTGAGTTTTCGTTTGATATCAGTGCTGATCTGGATGAGCTTGGCCGCACTCCCGTGTCTGTTATTTGTGCTGGGCCTAAAAGCATACTAGACATTGAAAAGACTGTGGAGTATTTGGAGACCAAAGGAGTTTATGTGTCCACAATGGGTCCAAAGGGAACTAACATCCCCGGGTTCTATTGTAGAGACTCTGGGGTTCTGGTATGACGAATGCACATTGATACGTTTGTATATGATATTAACATCTTTCAATAGTCACCTTACAACTTTTCGAGTCCAGAAGAAGCAGCGGCTATAATAAGTGCGTGAGAGCCTTTTACAAGAATCAAAAGACTCATATCTAACAAACTGAAAAATAGAAGCGGGAACGGACTTGGGACTAGAATCAGGAAATGTATTTTGCATTCCTCCTCCACAATCCATAGCCCTTGATTCGGGATTTATAAACAGTGTGATCGATGAGGCCCTTGCAAAAGCAGAGATAGAAGGCATAAAGGGAAAAGACACTACCCCGTTTTTGCTGGCCGAGATCGCAAGGGCTACAAATGGTCAAAGCGTTTCAACAAACACAAGATTTGTTTTGAATAATGTGAAGATTGCTACAGATATTGCAATTGAGTACTCAAACTTGCAGAATAATGAGGTATGTCTCGGTGGGTATGCCATGAATTCTCTACTAACCTGAATTGCACACAGCTGGCAAGCAGTTTCATTCCTTCTGGCTTTACCAGTCAAAATCTGGCTTTAGACCGACTAGATAAAACATTAAGGACCGAAGCAAAGCAGCCAAATGTTGAAGAGCAATCATTTCTGGCCAAGACCCACTCACTTGTAATTGGGTCGCTAGCCCAGGATATAACGTGTGGAATAAATGCGACTTCAAACTACTTGGAAACCTCAAACCCTGGAACTGTCAGTTACAGCATAGGCGGAGTGGGCTATAATGTGGCATTGGCCGCCACATTGGCAGGTGCTGGACTAGGTGTTTCAACGAGATTGGTATCTGCTGTTGGCAATGATTCTACAGGGACTGAAATTTTAAAATCGCTAAAAACTGTGCAATCGGCAGCTTTTGATTTATCTGGCATCTCAAGGCCTGAGAATGAAGTCATCTCAACTGCTCGATATGTATCAATGAATGACGGAAACGGGAACCTTATAACCGCTGTGGCAGATATGGAAATATTTGAAAAAATGAATTCTCAACATATTAAGGCCGAGATCAGAAAAGCGATTCCCCGATGGATCTTGTTTGATGGCAACCTTGGACTTGATGCAATGAAGGCAATATTAGATACTGCAAGTCATAAGGACATTCAATCTAAACTTATGTTTGAGCCCACTTCTGCTCCAAAGGCTGCCAAACTTGCCCGGTTACCACTACGGGTTTTCCCCTACAACCAGATTGATGTTGCCACGCCTAACAAACTCGAACTGGCCTCCTTGTTTGAAACTTTTCAGTCCAATACTGATAAGTTTGACAATGACAATTGGTTCCCCATCATTGATGCCATGCGTCTGGATTCGGACTTTAGGAATGGACTAGAAAAGATTACTTCAAAATCTGCTGCTCTTGCTGATTTATTGCAAACAGGAACACTACAGCAAGCAATTCAACTTCTTCCTTATATTCCTTCCTTGGTTATCACAATGGGTCCTCTTGGTTTACTGATTGTACAACTGCTTGGCGATATTCAGCAGGCACTCAGCTACACATCAGAAAATGTCTCAACGCTCATATCTAAAGGAGCAGAACTAGAAGATGGAAAGAACCTAGGCGTGCTCATCCAGCATTTTCCTGCACCAGATATCAAGGAAGCCGAACAAGTGGTGAGCGTTTCTGGCGCTGGCGACACATTATCAGGTGTGCTACTGGCGGATTTGGCTAAAGATGATTCTTGGCTTACCGATGGAGGCAGTCTAAAGCAAAAGGCAATCTACAAAGCTCAGCTGGCGGCAGCTCTATCTTTGGAGTCTAATGACACTGTAAATCACCAACTTTCAAACCTATATCTAAAACGATAGCTTACTTGATATTTCTATTTCCTTGAACCTTTGAAATAGTGCAATCGCATTTCCTGTTTTCTGCTAGATTGTGTTCCTACGCTGTGCTGGCAAGCTGTCCTATCTATTAAAGGTTCTTATCCTCAAAAAGCCCAATCCAGGGCACCTTGCCCTTTTAGTATTAAATATTACACGTTTGTTTTCCCGTTCAACTTGAGTAAATTGGACCTCTAGGTAAGCTGGGCTATTGACATAATCAGACAGCATATTGACACGTAGGGGCTTAACCGTTCGCCTATCCGAGCAGCTTTCCAAGCAACACCGTATATTCTAGCGAGATAAAAATGTTTAGAATAGGTCTGGATCAATTTCAACAAATATTTTACCTACCCTGTCTTGTTCCTATCCAGAACTGTAGGCATCACAGAATGGAGATAGGTAGACGTGCAAATGAACAGTAGTATTACCAGAAGCAAAGATTGAAACCGAAACAGAGCAGACTAGTAACATTTGAGTTAGCAAATATGT
The DNA here is from genome assembly GCA_030581615.1 of Alloascoidea africana. NCBI lineage: Eukaryota > Fungi > Ascomycota > Alloascoideomycetes > Alloascoideales > Alloascoideaceae > Alloascoidea > Alloascoidea africana. Next base: position 22,994 of record JAKTTT010000039.1, on the reverse strand, counting down.
TTCAAAATCTTCATTTGCGATATCGATAATCATACCATGTTTTCAATTCTCTATAAGTGCTACTTGTGCAAGTGCTGTAGAAACTAATGGCTGAAGTTCAAAGCCAAAACTTACCCGGTGTTGGAGTACCAGCGATGATTTTGTTGGAACGAGATCAGCTCTCTGGTTCCTGGGTTTCTCCGTGCTCAGATCTACTCTATAGTTTTTAGAGTTCTTTTGGTAATAGCCTTCGATTCCCTATTCCTTTCAATGTTTATTAATCTGACCACATCTGTGATGGCCATTCCTAGTTCGACGTGTCCATCACTGTTCATCGCTACATTCCACCTTTGTCAAACTTCTACGAAGCATCAAATCACTACAGAATTAGTTTAAGTACAAATCGTTACTGCATAGGTAATAGTTCAGGGAAAGAACTGGTATTTTGCTCTATGGTGTTGAGAGCCTCTCTAAAAACCGAGTAGGCCCAAAAGACCAAAATCATGTAGATTAATATTCACCACAGCAGCCCCTTCCTCGTTATCATCATTGCGGTTTTCCTGGTTTTCATTTTGGGCATCAACTCTGGAGTCATTTCCATTCTCATAGTTCGCAGTTTCCAACTTGTATTTGTCGATATTATGCCATTTAAACGAGTCGTAAGCAACAACAGTCCGATGTCTCACTTGCCTAACCTTTAAATATGCACAGTAGACGTTGTAAAGATCTTTTAATATAACCAAAAGGCAGCACCCAATCATGCTTTTTAACAAGACATAGTCTTTATCGAGGGCAGAGTATAGCTTTCGTTTAAGTGTTCCAAAAAGGTTGCTTTGAAGAATAAAATCTGGCAGCCGAATCTTCGATAACAAAAATCTGCCAATAAAGGAGCCCATATAGGGCCAGAGAAAAGTAGTGGCACATTTCAGAGTGATGCTAGGTTCCCAAAAGTTTTCCGAGAAATCTTTTTTGAAAACTTGAGAAAGAAATCCATGCTTCGACCAATGTCGATGTCCATCTTCATCGGATTCCTCAGCCAGAGTCTCTAAATCGGCCTTGATATGAGGCCTGATTTCACAAGCGAGTTTGAAATATGTGTAGTTTAGGGCTAGTTCGTACCACAGGTTATAGCCCAGCCTAAGGAACGGAACAGAGAGACAGATCAACCGAGGTCCACCTATCAGCCATATCCGCTTCAATGTAAGATCGGACCAACGGTCGTACAGCAGAAAAGGATATTGAATGAGTGCAAGCTCTGTTGGCAAAGACTTTACTCCTCTCCTTAAAAGCAGGAGGTACAGTGGGAGCGATGGGAGCATTCCGAATCTTCTCACATCCAGATTTCCTGCAACATATGTTGAGCTATCTCTTGAAATTTTCTTCCCTAAAATGCCACTTAGAGCAGTTGCCGCCTCATCTAAAATATTGTTTTTCCTCGATATTCCAATTGCATGTAGCGATAGATCCCAAGAGGCCATTGACCGTATGATGTTGACTCCAGCGACACAGCATGACCAATATCCAACACTAACAATTCCTCCTATAATGCTAGATGCTAGCGTGAGATTGAATCCTCGTCTCAGCTTGCTTTCAAAATATTTTCTGACCTCCAGAATCTCACTTCTCGAGTTTATAAAATAGATTGGCGATTTACACTGAGGGCAACTGATCTGCTGGTAGCGGTATCCACCAAGAGCTTCAGGAAGAACCCCACTTTGTTGCCTATTTTTGGTTTCCATTTCGCTGATCCAGTCGAGCAAACAGGAAGAATGGGCAACGAGAGAACAGCGGCAGGGCTTTACCCATTCTACAGTCTCAAAAGTCCTTGATGGCGGAGGTTCGTCGCTTGACCCCAAACAGATGGAGCATTCACGCACATTACTCTGGGACATTTCAAAGTCGTCAAATAACTTTCTTTACAGTATTATAAACAAATGCTCAAAAGCAAAACTTTTGACGAGAGTCTCGGTCTTGGCAAACAAGTTCAACAAGCAAAGTAGTGCGAGTGCCGATGGTGAATGGGTGGCATGGGGATGGCATCTCGCAGTAAAACCCAGACGCCAAACGCCGAATAGGAAAAGCCAGATGCGTGCTGGTGGAATGCTTTCAGGAGTTCCTTATCGTTCCATGTATACTTTCATTTATATGTTGAATATCGCAACCTAAGCACTGAAGTACTAGAGTCCAAGATATTGAACTCTCCAAAACTATATATAATGATTTAATGACCTCAGCTATCTTGCTCTTTCTTTGCCTTTGCCTTTGCCCTTGTACTTGGTGCCATTCCCGGATTTCGATCCGTTTCCAGTGTTTATAGAGTCCCCAACATCACGGCCAGGGCCGGAGGACTGTTTGTATGGATCCCCATGTTCATTTTTACCGTTAGAATGGCCATTTTCTGTACCAGAAGATGAAGCGGAAGCGGCAGCGGAAGGCTTTGTATAAGTGCCAATGTTACCAATTGGTGGGAAATCAGAATCCCTTGGAGCATCTGACACCACTTTAAAATTCCCATTCTCCAGCCCCAATTTTCGAATAGATTCCATGGTAGCAGCATCAAAAGCTCCACTTAGTGCCTGCTGTTGGCCATCAGTGTTCTGGCCATGGCCTTGTTTTGCTGCTTCTTTACCGCCCTCGAAATTCTTCCTCACTCTGAGGTAGTGGTTTAACTCATCAGCAGATACACTAGGAATCAACTCCCGCTGTGCTTTCTCAAAATCTTCAACCGACACAAGAACTTTCAAATCGGTCTTCTCGGCAGCATTTTCAAACCACCATTGAGTGGTAATTGGCTCTTCACCGCTTGCTTCTCTCTCCGCATTGAACTTTGTTATTTTCGAGTCCACGAGGTTTGCTGTTCTAGTCATGGCATTCAACATTGCGTCTGAACAAAGCGCATAGAAATCTGCACCGGTGTATGTAAAGGGACATCTGCTTGCAACGTCTTTAAGCGAAACTGTTGGCCCAAGATCAAATTTCCGCGTTAGCGCCTGAAGAATCTTGTATTGCTTTTCATGAGTATCTGAGACACCAAGGTAGACCATTTTATCAAATCTACCAGGTCGCAGCAATGCTTCATCCAAAAGATCCGGCCTATTTGTAGCTCCCACAACAAAAACTCCTTCACCGTTCTTGCCTGCACCGCTCATGCCATCCAATTCTGCCAAAAGCTGGGAAACAATTCTGTCCATTACACCACCAGAATCGCCTTGATTGCCACGTTTTGGGGCAACTGAATCCAATTCATCGAAGAACACAACACAAGGTTTTGAATCCCTAGCCTTTTGAAAAACTTTTCGAACATTTGCTTCAGATTCACCAATGTACATATTCAATAGCTCCGGGCCCTTCACACTGAAAAAATTGAGCGAAAAGTTGGTGGCAATTGCCTTTGCCAATAGTGTTTTTCCTGTACCAGGAGGACCGTAAAACAGAATACCACTTCTTTTCTTGAGGCCACCCACGAACAGCTCTGGATGTTTCAGAGGCATATCAATAGTATCCATGATTTCGTCTTTAACTGTATCCAGGCCTCCGACATCTTCCCACTTGACATCGGGAATTCTCGGTGCTCCGATAGAATCGCTGTACTTGTTCCTTGCTTCTCCAATTGCAGTTTCGAAATCCTCTGGTGTCAGTTTTATAATGCCATGATCACTTAGGATTACATCTTCAAGTTTCACGCCATTCGCAGCAGCCAAATCTTCGAGCCTCTCAGTAGCAATTGATTTTGCATTTGACACAATGGTAGCCAGATCCCGAGGTGTTAAACCGGCACTTTGAAGAGCCAAGTTAGATAGCGAAACGTCTGGTCTTAGAGAAAACGCGAGATCATCTTCTCGGGACTGGATTGTAGAATCGATATTCAAATCGTTATCGCTTATGAGGTGTTTGAAAATCATTCTTCGTTCTAGTTCATTTGGAACGCCAACATCCACCTCGAACTTGATCTTTGATCTTATAGTTTCAGATATTTTATCAACCTCCGAACTTGTTGCAATAAAGATGGATCTTGAACTGTAATCCTTGATAAGCTCCACCATTTTTCCGGTTAAGCCTTCATCTTTTCCATCAGTCTCGGATTTTTTCGAAAGTGCTTCCAAGTGTGAAATTAAAATGATGCTTGGAGAACAATCTTTTACCTTGTCAAGTTTTCCTCGGATTGTACCAATGGTTTTTGCATCTGTTGCATTTAAAGCAGAATATCCATCTAGAAGAAAAACATGAATCCCAAGCTCAGCGGCGATACTGTTGACCAAAGTTATTTTTCCTGTTCCTCTTGTACCAGATGTTAACAGAATAGAGGTGTTGAGCCTGTTTCTTCCAAAGCTGGAAATTGAAGCTTTTAGTAATTTTCTTAATCTAAAAGCGTGGGGGAAAACCTCAACTGTACCATTTTGAACCTGAGGAAACTCAAAATGCGGTTCTAAAGACAAATAAGGACGCCATGGAAGTGAGGTTGGAACATATGCCTCTTGAACAATTCCAGATTGAATCATTCTAGTTTGCAATGGATCCACTATGGCTTGTTGAATTTCTGGTTTCTCTTCGTCTGGGTTTGTGGATTGCGAAGACCGCTGCTCAAGAGAAACAACTTCAAACCAGGCAACGGCATCAGCAACACTACCAGGGAAAGAAGGTAGCATTTCGTCGCCTTTAGCCTTGCCCTCTAGAGTCCGTGCAAGGATAGTATCAATAGGAAGAGCAATAACGTCTCCTACTGATACCACTCTAAGACATTTTTCAAAGTATGTTCTAAGAGCATTTAAAAATGCATGTTGGAGAGATTTATCCATTGTGACAGGAGATGCGATTCTTGATATCGTAACTTCTTTGGCCACTGGAATTAAGTGTTTGAAAGACGTTGTACCAAGAGGAAGGACAGGCTTGATCTTGACAAAATTAGCGGCTGAAGGTCCCCCCAGGTTATGGAACAACACAGGAGAAATGTACAATGAAGAATGCTTAAAGTTGCAAGGCTCAGGAAACGACAAAAGTCGGATATATCTCTTCACTGGATTTGCATTCGAGTTCCCCTCTCCTGGATTGGAAACTTCTACTTCCACAACATCTCCAGCAAAGCAACCAATCTTTGCAAAGTCATCAGTTCTTATGTACCCCTTCATTTCTGGGTCTTCTCTTTTCAAATCGGCTGAGTTATGTTCGAATTTAAAAGGTGGGGAAGGAACGCTCTTTACCTTAAATTTGTAAATCTTCTTCTTGCTAACGCTCTCCAGAGCTCCATTTGTACTTCCCTCGACGTCTGAGGTATCAGGGTTCAACGAGTTCATAGTTTCATCAAGACCTAAAAATTGGGACACTTGAAGGTCTAAAGACGTTGAACTTTCGGTTCGTGAAGGGGCATGAAAAGCTGGATCATTTAAGTTAGCAGCCCCACCTGGGGCTGCAGAAGAAGGATAGTCGATTGCCGATAAAGACTGTTCAAATGAATCTTCTGAAGGAGGAATGTCATTTGCCAGAGTTGGATCATCATATTGTCCGGACATGTAGGAATAATTTCTACTGTCATCTTTTAAAATTGTGACCTTGGTTTTTGTCAGCACAAGAAAGCCCTGATCTACTGGTTCGCAGAGATGAATTTTTGCCAATATATCTGGTAATATCTGACCCTGTCTAACAATAACAGGCTTTCTAGTTCTAATGCCATTCTGTGCTGTATGATGTAGAAGGTTGTTATCCTGAGTAAAGGATTCATCAAGCTGGCTGAGAAGTAACTCTTCCAGTCTCTCTGGAGAAAGCGATTTTGCAAATTGATATCTTGGCAACGGCAACGAAAGAACGATTTGGCTGATGACAATGGGCGATAGGGGCTTTACTAAGCAGCGTTCAATAGAAGTGCTCGAGGTGTTTGTTCCTTCAATTGAGGATGTCAGAACAGAAAGTGACCAACTTGACAACAGGCACGTTGAAGGTTTTAACGTATCATCCAGGACTGCACGGAATAGAAAAAATCTCTCCAGGTGTGCGACACCTAAAGGCTTTAACGTTACATAATGGTTAGGCTGGATCGTATCCCTGTAGTCACTAGAGCCAAGTTGTTGTGATGAGGCGGGAAGGACCTGAGATTGTTGAGACAGGACAGAGCCAGCCACCTGCTCTCCTTGAGGAACGCCAAACCCAGAGATATCGGACTGACTGAAGAATTCTTCAAATAGGTCTGGCGAGAGCGCTATGGTGTCTCTTCCCATCTCTGAGCCCGCATCTCCATGGGAAAAGGACGATTGTCGCGGGCTGGACTGGGCAGCTGCACCAAGAGCCGTGGGACTTAAGAGTCCTGGAACCAGGTCGAGATTCTTGACCTGGACGTTTGCCAGGCGCGGCCTTATACGGGGATGCTCTGGGACTGCGATGGAGGGCATGGTTCCTTCCCACGACGCTTCTGTTCTGGAGCTAAACCTAAGTGAGAGAGAAGGTTGGTTGATTGGTTGGTGGAAGAAAAGTGCGACTTTGATTTGAGAGGTGAAAAATGCTGGGCGCACCTGCCCTGGTCTCTATGCTAAACGAACCGAAATACAATATACAAGACCCAAAATATACACGTCTATGTCCCATGCTCAATGATGCCCAGTGATTACGATTTGGTGGCAGCGGGAACGGTTTCTCCGGAGGCCGGGCCATCTGGGCCCTGTTCCTGCCTGGCGAGCTGCTGCTGGCGACTGTCCAGCTCGGCCATCAGAGTTCTCCCAGGAAGAGATCTGGAAGATTGAGCATACTCCTGCTTTAAGGAGGCTTGATATCGTCTGTATTGCTCTCTGTGTCTTTCCTCTTCATTGACGCTGGACCTAATCTTTTCATACACGTCCAGATTAATCAGAAACTCCGCCCCATTACCTTGATTCTTTATAGTGACTGGCAATAGCCACTCAGTCCACGTCCGTCCCATGATCTGATTCCAGTTCTCTTTGCGTCCCAGATCGAAGATGTTCCCTATAGACTTTGATGTGGGTGCTCTGGAGTACCGATATTGGCTGGTCGGAATGCTGGTCTTATATCGAACATGCTCCATTATCTCCAAAGTAGTTGTGTTTTTAACCACCAGATATGTAGAATAGCTGGCAAAGCCTCCAACCGCGAGAAACACGGTGAGAGAGAGGATGAACAGAAATATCCATTTCAGCTCAAAATAGTAGTATATGCCATCTGCCTCTGAGAAGAAGAAAGTCCAAAGCACTAGAGTTGAGCTCGTCAGACATATTCCGCCAACCATTACGGTGTACCACAGAAACTGGATAAAAAACTTTTTGTTCTTGAAGCCGATACACGTTGCAAACCAAGGGCAGTGGTGGTCCATCGCTAGAACACACCGCTGACAGCTGGAACAGTGATGGGTCCTATCAGGCTTCCAGCACCTACACTTGTTACAGTGTCTGTGGAATCCGTTGTCTTTCGTAGTTATGCTGTTTATAATCTCCGGCGGTGCCGATGGTAAGACCCAGGTCGTGAACCCAGCGTTCGAGTCTCCTCCACTGCTGAAACCGATCTCAAGATCCGAACCGCCGCTGCCATTTGTTCGCAACATTGGCTGGCTCTCCTGGGTGGATCCTGACATGTATACCAAATCCTCGTTTTGAGATTCTGGAACGGCCACAAAGCCCGGTAATTCCAGAGGACTGCCTGGACCTTCAAGAATTCGGATATATGTTACTATTGCCAGCACATCAAATACCAGCCCTATTGAGCCAAGCGCAAAGCCTTCGTATCCTTGGATAGTCATATAGCAAAGCGAATAGACATGTGTATAGCCTGCAAATGCTAGAAGTCCGAGACAAAGAACCTTGGGGAAGAGACTCGATAAGAAGAGACACACTTTTTGTAACCGATAGCATGTTCTCCTCCATGAGCACCTCCGACCCTGTCGAGTAGAACTGGGCGCTGGCGACATGAACCTCGGTCTTCCCGCTCTGAATGCGATGCTTCCCGTTTTCTTCATCTTCTCGCCAAAATGTAAAGAAAGTGCACCGGGAAGAAATGGATTTGGGCAGTACAGACCATATCATCATCATCATATTTAGGTCACGTGCACACTGCTTAGATTATAAAAGCAAAGTGGAGTTTTCTTCTCTTTTCTTCACCTCAACATCCACGGACCTTCCTGTGAAACTCCACCGAGATGACCTTCACGGCGTTGCCATTCGACGAGATCAGCGTCAAGAACAACGACAAGAGACGTATGTGTCGTAGTGATCTCTCACTGTATTGCATCTGTCTGTTGACTAACAAGTGATTCTTTAGGCGTCGCTTACTTTTATGATTGTATGTAACAACCAATCTCGACTACACAGCTTCAACTATCGTATCCACAACATTTTGTTATATTTTTTTACAGGAAGAGACTCTAACACGCAAATTTTCAGCCGATGTTGGAAATTATGCCTATGGTGCCGGTCACCCAATGAAGCCTCACAGGATAAGAATGGCTCACTCTCTGATTATGAATTACGGACTCTACAAGAAGATGGAAATTTATGTAAGCGACGTTTACCTTCGCTTCGCGTTTCTCGATACAATTTCTAACGATATATATCTTAGCGTGCAAAACCCGCTACAAAACAAGAAATGTGCCAGTTCCATACAGATGAATATGTCGACTTTCTTTCGCGTGTATCTCCTGATAACATTGACCTTTTCCCCAAAGAGAAGAGTAAATTCAACGTTGGTGATGATTGTCCAGTATTTGATGGACTTTTTGAATATTGTGGTATCAGTGGAGGTGGTTCAATGGGTTCGTATCGATGCTCGCAATTCTTTTTTTTTTGTCGGTTTTGCTGCTTGCCTTTTCAGTTCGTCAAGACTTTTTCTCGTTTTCCATGTACTGTTCAAAAAACTAACGTATATACACTTTTAGAGGGTGCTGCTCGGTTGAATCGTGGCAAGTGCGATATTGCTATCAACTATGCTGGAGGTCTCCACCATGCGAAAAAGTCGGAAGCTAGTGGATTTTGCTACCTCAACGATATTGTGCTAGGGATTATAGAGCTACTCCGTTATCATCCTCGAGTGCTCTATGTTGATATTGATGTTCACCACGGTGATGGTGTTGAAGAAGCTTTTTACACAACCGATAGAGTCATGACTTGCAGCTTCCACAAGTATGGCGAGTATTTCCCCGGTACAGGAGAACTACGAGATATTGGTGTTGGGAAGGGCAAATACTATGCTGTAAACGTTCCTCTCAGAGACGGAATTAATGACGCCATCTACAAGTCGATTTTCCAGCCTGTTATCTCGCGCATCATTGAGTGGTATCAACCTACAGCCATTGTTTTGCAGTGTGGAGGTGACTCTTTATCCGGTGACCGACTGGGATGTTTCAATCTAAGCATGCGAGGCCACGCTAACTGTGTCAACTTTTGCCGAAGCTTTGGGTTGCCGATGATGGTTGTTGGTGGTGGCGGCTACACAATGAGAAACGTTGCACGCACATGGACTTTTGAGACGGGACTGTTGAACAATGTTGTTTTGGGTCCTGAACTACCGTATAACGATTATTATGAATACTATGGTCCAGACTACAAGCTTGATGTTCGGCCATCCAATATGCATAATGCCAATACTCCCGAGTATTTGGACAAAATTCTGGCCTCTATTTTTGAAAACTTGGAGCGGACAAAGTTTGCACCAAGTGTTCAGATGACGGAAATTCCTAGAGATGCAGAAGATAAGGGAGATGAGGAGGAGGACACGGCAAAGGCTATTGATACTCAAGGAGGCTCTCAGCAAGCAAGAGATGAGCAAATTGTTCCTGATAATGAGTTTTATGAAGACGATCATGAAGCTGAAGGAATCAACAGTAGGAATAACATCAACTACAGGAGCATTATGGACGGAGAAAAACAGAATCAAGAAAGAGAAAGGGCTGCTGCCGCTGCTGCTGTCAACAACAACAACAACAACAGTAATGGAGCTGACGCCACAACTTCAACTGATGCTTCTAGCTCTAATCCACTTGCCGGAAATGTTGAACCTATCACGCACACTCCAAGTGCGACGCCTGTTCCATCTGATGTTCCTCCCCAATCTTCCTCGTCCGCGGCGGTGGAAGCAGAGTCTAATAATGAATTAGCTGGCAACGAACCAAGTAACCCTATTACTACTACCGCTGATGCCGCCAATCCCGTTACGACTACGACCTCGACTTCGACCACTGCTCCTGCTCATGTTCCAGACAATGATGTGTTGATGGAGGATGCCGAGAGCTCGAACATAATAGACGCTACGGAGACTAAAGATGGTACTAATATTGCACAGTTGTCACCTCCTGAACCTGTAGACGAGAAAGCTGCCAACACGAGCTCTGCCCCCGTTGAAGTTAAAACTGAAGAGAAGGACAATGAAACAAGTGAAAATCGAAATGAAAAGGAAAGCGGATCAAGCTGATTGGTTGCACAATTGGTCATCCTACCCGGTACAAATAGGCATATGTATAATGTTGCTTTGCTGTTTTTATTACTATTATATTTTTAACTTTTGTTTTATTTTTTTGTCTCTTTTTTTTTCCGATTCTTTTGTTTTACTTTTACTTGAATGGTTTTGTAAAAGAATAGCTGTGTAGCAAAAATGAAGAAAGTTCTTGTAAAAAAAACGCACTGAACAAGTACAATTTAAATTTTACTTAAAACACATTACAAAACCTCATTGCTGATCATTTAGTTTGAGTAGCTATGTCCCAGTTTATTCAAGTGTAATCCTCTTAATAAAAGAATAGCCTTTGCTATTCTCTTGACCTCGCCATTCACGGTCTGAAGAACATTGCTTCCAGCATCCACATCTATACCCATGCTCTCATTTGCATGTCCAGATGGATCGTGAGTGCGATCTTCAAGATACTGGGAGAGTTCTTGTCTTGAAACTGGGGTATCGATGGATAGAGAGTTGCCAAGGACTTCTCTCAGTTTTTCATCTGATAGGACAGATTTAGATAAATTTGCAATTTGAAGAATCACACGCTGGGAATTATCGCCGTCGTTTCTAAACTGTTTGAGTCTACCAAGAGATTGCTTTAAAAGCACCCTTTTGATGATGAATTGCAGAAGAGAGTCATAAATTGTTGGTTCTTCTAATGAACTGTTTCCATTCTTAGCATTCCCATTCTGATTCCCGTTCCCGTTCCCGTTAAAGATGGGCAAGCCCAAGTTTATGTTGGATAGGGTCACCGTTTTAGGATCCGCATTCATGTTGCCCAAGAATGAAGCAATAAACTGTATCGCGGGAAGCAAGAGGTCAGCATCGACCAGAGCCATTAGATAAATCAGAATTGTGTTTATATCCACGAGTTTGGGACTCGCGATAGAAATGTAGCGCAGAATATAGTAGCGCCTTGGTCTTCGTTTGGGGCTTTGGTCGTGTTTTATTGCAGAGTGAAATATCAGAATTGTTTCATCGTGGTAGGTAGGTTGCACATTGTATTTGATCAGATGTGCAAGTCCCGCATCAAATTTCAAATTGTCTATATCGTGGAATCCATCAATTAGATCTTTATAGTGTTGTGGAAGCTTTGTCGTTATGAAAATTGAAGGTTTCTCTTCCAAGTTGTCCAACACTGATTCTTCATAGTCTCGATCTACAACCCCCTCGTTATCTGTGGTTGCCTTTGCACTCGATTCCATGTCGATATCACCATCTGCTTTGTCATCAGCTTGTGTATCATTGGTGTCCGTTTCACCTTCAAGAGGTGGATTCGCGGTCACACTTGGATCTTGAAGAATCCCATTATTGTTAAAATAATCTGCAATGTCTATGCCTTCGTCATCAACGCCGTAATCCTTTAAGATGTAATAAATGATACAATTTTTTTTGAGCAGATCCACAATACGCGTGTTTATCTCATTCACAAATGTGACCAGTTCAGTTTTACTGCGAGGTGGATAGTACATTTGAGCTTTAGGGCTATGTTAGAAATTAAACAAACCAAACCAATAAGAAAATGATTCCAACACATACAATCAATCTGTCCCATATCTTTAACAAGCTTGTCGAAAAGCAGCATTCCACCAATGGCATCTCTGTTTGCTCTTATTAAGGCCTCTTTGCTAGTTTTTCTGGCATTTCTCGACTGTGCTTCAGACGTGTTTTCAATGCTGCTGTAAGGGAATATCAAGTTTTCAATCAGCTCGTACTCCAGGTTTGAGACCGACATTGCTACTTAAACGCAAGGTTGAATAATCGAGGAACAGTAACAAGCAGTATGATGAAAAGACGATGAACTGGGCAGGTCTAGGTGCACCAACCAGTGTTTTGGTGTGATGAATGGTTGTTAGGAAGATGGAGTAGAGGTGAAAAATTACACTACTATACAATACTGTCCGCTGTTCTGGCAATCAAATACTCGCATTAGGATCTAACATATATACAAAGTAAATAAGATACGTAAACAAATGTACAGCCGACCCTTGCATCATCCCCCATCCGGGACCACGAAGGGATTCCCTTAGAACTGACAAAACAATTCAAATGAGACGATGCACCCAAGGTCGACCAAATCCATTCTCTCAACCTGATTATCAACAAATGGTACATTTCATGGGCAAAAAGACGCAAACGGTCCTGCCTCGTGAGCACGCTTTTTAACGTAGTAATATTTCAACTACTTCAGATTGTTTGTTTTTGCGTTAAAGAGAAAAGAAGAAAAAAAAAACAGGAAAGCAAGAGCGCTCTTTATAGGCTGCGCACACGACACCAGCACACTTGTACCTCCGATCACCTACCTTCCGCGGCCCCCTCCCTTGTGTGCACGTGCCGGCTCGTCGCCGGCCCCTGCGACGACCCCCTCGACGTCCCCCAGCTCGGCCAGCTGGTCCTCGGCGGCGCGAACCTCCTCGCGGCGCTCCCACCAGCGGTCCTCCGCCAGCACGAAAGCATCGCGCTTAAGGTCCTTCCCGCGAGCATCACGGTTGTTAGAAATGGCCCACTCCATGAAGGACGGGCCCGTGCGCTGGTAGAATGCCCGGAGTGTCTCGAACGGCTTGGGGTGTGGCAGCCAGGGCCGGGCATCTGGGATGACGGCCTCGTCCTGGGGCTCTTCCTCTTCGTACTCGTCCTCCTCCTGCTCATCTTCGGAGACCAGCTTCTCGTGTCCGAGGTCCTCCTCCTCATCGTCGTCCTCTTCATCATCTTCCTCGTCGTCCTCGTCCGATGCAACGTCCTTCTCCTCCAGCTCCTTTAGATCTTCCCAGTAAACTGTGACTCCATCCAAACGTCCCAGGTCGATCGAGTAGAAACTGTCAAGAGTGAATTCTCGCTCGCCTCTTTCCCACATGCCTCCAAAAATGTATAAAGTATCATCGCAGACTGCGACTTGCGCGTTGAACCGTGGATGGGGCAATTGCGATACCACTGGGTATTCAACTCGGGCAGCTTCTTCATCTTCATCATCTCCTTTTGGCTCCTCTTCGCCATCAATGTCAATATTGCCATCACTTTGGGCTGGCTTTTCGTCCCCAATAGATGTTTTCTCAAGTAGCTTGTTTAAAAACGTCTCCAGATCCTTATCGCGCTCTTCAGCGACTTTCTTCTTCCCTGCTCCTGCTCCACTCCCCGAAACGCCTGCTTTTCTTCTTTTTGGTGACCTCAGTGTGAGCGAAAACCATCTGTTTGATTCCACCTGGTACGCAAACAAAGAGTTGTAAAAAACACTTTCTAAACTCTCCTCTGTCTCTTCCACGTCGTATACGCCTCCAAACAATAATCCTCGTCCCTTGTGGTAAACCATTGAGCACCCAACTCGCGGACTTGGTGCAAAACCTCTCTTTTTGCGACGTTCCCAGCGGATCGCACTCAGATCATTTCGCATTTTGAGAAACCACACGTCTGTTAGAATCTTGCCCTTTTGCAATCCCTTGCCGGCCTTGACTTTACAATAGCCACCCCAGAGAACAGCCCCTCCCGCGCTCCCTTCCGCCGAACTTGTATTGGGACTAGGGATGAAGCTGTGTCCACTACGAGCATCCGGAACAGGATGATTGGGCGGGAACTGGACCGGTCTCCATTTGTAATCGGCCACATCAAAGACCCAAAGATCGTTCAAATAAGTGGTTTGAGAACTCAAGTCTCGAAATCCACCGTGTAGAAGCACGTAGTTCTTCCATACTGTAAGCCGATGACCCGATCGGGCGCTTGGTGTACCTGCTCCCCCTTTCCTCTGCTCGACTTTGCTCCATTCTTTGCTAACAGGATCCAAAACCCAGGTGTCTCCATAGTGGTAGAAAGTGTTTTGCTTGGGGGACGAAAACTCACCTCCAAAAAGCAAAACTATACCACTGGGGTGCGAAACCATCGCATGTCCACTTCTCGGCAATGGCGTATTGGGACTGGAAACTTTCCGCCAAGTATCGTTATCAGGTGTATATGTATACAGTTCATTGTAGAAAACAGCATTGCCGAGTGAGTTGGTCGTCTCTCCACCAAACAAGAAGAGTTCTTTTTTCCCCTGAACTGGACTCGCAACAAGAGTTGAGTTTTGTCTTTTAGATGGCGGTTTTGCACATTTTTCAATAGTCACTGCTTCAAAAACAGCTTGCTGATCTCGATACGACTGTAAGAGAGAATCAATATCAACATCCTCTTCTTCGTCTCCATCTCCTTGCTTCTTCGCTTTCTTTTGCTTTTTTACTTCAGACTTGCCTGCAGCTTTCTTGGCCTTTGCAGCTGTTCTTGCCTTTTTCGCATCTTTATCCTTTTTGTCCTTTTTCTTGGCCATGTTATGAGTGCCTAACCCCTTTTTTTGGTCTTTCGACTTTAACGGAAGTTTAATGTGTTTTTTTAAGGTGGTGAAGGAACCATGAAATTTTCAAGTACTCTAAAACACCAACACACTCGCAACAGTACGCTGTCTGTCCAAAACAAAGTTGAACACCACTAGAGCATTAAATACCAAAAAAAGGTAGATTGACTAATTATAAACGAAGAATATATATATGATATTTTTTAGTATTTAAGGCCTGCAAATGGGAGAGAAGAATATGTAAACATTAAACAGTTCTGACCAAATCGCTGACCTTGAGAGCCAACTCGTCTGCCTCGAGTCGAGTCTCTGCTTCCGCATAAACACGAACAGCATCCTCAGTTCCACTAGCTCTGACAAAAGATCTGCCAAGTTTGTATTTCACAACCAACTGGTCAATCTGATCCTGTAATCCCTTGGGGGAGACCAATCTTCTCTCTGCGTCTGTGGTTTTGAAAACTGTTCGATCGGGAACAATCACCTTGACTAGTCGATTCGGCAAATCTTGGTACGCTGCATCCCAATCGTCAGGGCCCCACTCTCGTAGGGTCAGAACTGCAAGCACAGCAAGCAAGTCGGAGATTGAATCACCGACAGTTTGGTTGATTAGTTCAGAAAATGCAAAAAGTGTATCGAGGGATTCTTTCTGGTTAGGAGAACTGGCTTCAACAGACTTGATCTGCTGAACGGCAGAAGGAGAGAACAAAACGGTGCCATGGCCATTGGCTTCAAAGTAAACGCCAATGTCAAATTGCTGTGCAACATGGTGGAGATGTTTCACACCAGTGGGCGTGCACTCAACAGGGACTTTGAGCACATCAGTAACGAATTGTGTTGAGCTCCCATTTGCATAAGCAGTTTGCACAACTCCAATTCTCAGATCAAGACCGGAATGTCTGACAAGGTCAACAAGATAGGACGCAGCCAGAGTCGAGATCTTGTCACCATCCAACAACTTAAATCTATCCTGTTCATCCTGGTAGTAAAAAACAACTCTGTCTGCATCTCCATCGAAACTGGCATACAGTTGTAAACTCACCGGTTTCACATTTGCGGGAAGTCTCTGGTTCGTCTTGACGTAGTCGGCACCACAGTTAGAATTTAAAGTTTCAGGATGCTCACAGTCGTTATTCACAATATTGACCTCAAGAATGTCCAGCAATTCGGCAAGTTTTTGCACTTTAGGGCCGCCAATTCCATTCGCTGTGTCGATGGTAATTGGATGTGCGTACTTTTTGCCATGTGTGATCTTGCGGTAAGCTTCTGCCAGTTTTGTATAGTAACCTGTCTCTGTTGGCTCGCCATAGGCAACAGGTGTCCCAACGGTGTTCAAGGAACGGACAATGTAATGCAATTGCGGCGTTGTGAGCATTTCGTAATCGTTAAAAGAAGCCTTCAGTGCATTAAGCCCGTCGATTAGGGATGCAGTAAGTGCAGGACCAGATGCTCTGGGAGGACACATGTGGTGTTAGTTTAAACAGCTCACACAAAATAGAACAGGGGCCACGACAACCTACCGAGAATCTCTCGCTAAAACCACATTGGGTGTGACTGAGGTGTCAATTGAGGCTGTTTTGATGAGCTTATTGACATAGCTTTCAACCTCTTCATCGGAGTTGGCATTTGCCAGCGAGGTAGCATACGCTTCCCATGACTGTTCTAGCATTTCCCCCTAGAATTGTTCAATGTTAGCACACGCAAACAGAGCCCATAGCAGTGGCATCTACTCACTTGAGGATCAATCAACTTGACACCATTGTCCTCTGGAGGATTGTGCGAAGCAGTGATCATAACACCAATTACCTGACCGCCCAGGTGCTGAGATCTCAGTGCGGCAAGGAGTCCAACACGAAAAACAACAGAATCCAAAAGCGTGGCCTTCATGCGAAACCCAGCTGTTCCGTACGCAAATTTCGCATCGGATGGCTTAGCATGTTTGGCAGAGTACTCCTGGAGGGCAGAAATTGTGGACATGGTGGCTTTCTTGTTACTTGTTTGTTCCTTCACAGTTTCTGGAGAAGAGCGTTTTGGCAATTCCACGTTCCAGAAAACGAACAGGTGCACGGGTGTATTGGGGGAATCCAGCGAAAGTGAAATTTCCCCAGCAAAAGTAGCGAGATCAAGAAACCGAGAGACTGGATTGCACAAGAACATAGAGACTAATGGCTCCCAAAACTAAGATCTTTGATCAATCTCAATTGCAGTTACACCACAAGTTCTCCATAGATCCCGCTACTGGAGAGCCTCAGTGTCCACTGAAACAACTTGTTCAGTACGAATGTGCGCTTATCGGGGATCACGTTCTATGTGCGGATTTTAAAAGGTTGTTCCGAGCTTGCTTTGATAAAAAGACAGGAAACCAGACCCTGGTCGAGGTCACGAAAAGAGATACAAATCAGAGAGTTGATTTTCAGTCTTTTGATTGTTGATTCTTTTGTGGATGCTCACAGATCACATTCTCTTCTTCGCTTTTGCACAAGCCTACGATTCATGCCCCCTTTACGAGTTAATTTCAAAATATCAAAGAATAGCAGCATCTAAAACGACAAATATCTAATGCCACAATATTAAATTTACTTTATACTCATCTTCATCTGATTTCTCCTAGAAGTTGCGAAAACATCAAAGGTTTTTACCCGGCCTTTGTTTGTTTACACACCGCAGCGAAATTGGATTGGTGATGCTAGCTGAAAGAAACTGCAAAGACAGTGAACAATTCATGTCAAGCGAACCTGATCCCATTCAATCGTCTCCCTTTGTTGAGGAGCCGAGTGGACTTTTGGAAAGCGAAAAGTCGCGACTTCCCCCACCTCCGGTTTTAGCAATGGTATGTATAAACTGAGAACATGTCTTACCAAACATGGTTTTCGTTATAGAACTGACAAAGTCTTGTTTTAGAGTCCACGGTCTACAATAGCATCCCCTTTGAAAAGGATAGGAGATGTATTTGGCTCTCCATTAAAACGACAATGTTAGTGTGAACAAATGATTTCGATAATTTTCCCCTCCCGTAGTCTAACTCTTCCCGGTTTTCTAGTAAATCTGACAAGTAATAAAGAAACTGAAGAACTCGAGAAAACTTTGTTAGCTTTAAAATACGAACTAGCAAATGCAAAAAGTGAAAAAGAATTGGAAAAAGTCCGCTATGAAAAAATCATTTCGGATCTTGAGCAACGAGTACAAGAAGAAGGCAAAAGAGCAGACGTGAGTGTTACCCCCAACTAATTGCCAAGTACTAAAATCTTTAATTGTTAACCGTTTATTTTACATTAGAATCTCGAATCTGATCAAGCATTTTTATTTAAAAAAAATCAAGATGTGAATAACCAGTTGGCACACTTGAAGGACCAAATGTCGAAACAACGTGTAGAGCAAGAACAACTGATAACCCGATTACGGCTGGATTTGAATTCAACCAAGGAAGAACTTATGGATTCAAAATCTCATTTGAGACAGTTAGAATCGGGAAACACACAAAGCATTTCAGATCTCGAGTTTCAATTGAAAATGAGCCAGGAAAAAGCAACGCAACTGGAAAATGAGTTGAAATTAAGAGATGAAGAGCTGAAAATAAAACAGCACAAGTTAATGGAAGTATCAGAGGAGGCAGAAAAACTCAGAGTTGAAAGTATCGACTTGAAGGCTAAAGCGGGAGAATCAACAGCCGGAGAAATAATCAAACGGGAGCTATCTGAACAGGTAAACTACATCAAGAAACTGGAATCAAATATACGCGACCAGGAACAACAAATCGAAAGACTAAAACAGACGCATGATTCGGTAGAGTTCCTACGAGAAGAAAAACGGCAACTAGAGGTGAGGTTGGAAGGCATGGATTCAATAAAAGAAAAGCTGAACGATGCAATAATGAAAAACTTGAAGTATGAAGAAGAGCGTGCGAAATGGGCAGTATTTCTAAAAGGCAACAATGAAAAGTCTGATGAAACGGAGAGCTTTGAAACCCCTGAGGAGCTGCTGAGAACGTTGAATACAGAGAGACTCGAGAAAGCAATGTTACTGGAAAAGTTAGGAAGGATCGAAGCTGAGGCATCTGCCAACATAAAGGGGATAGAAGACATTGAAAAGGACTTTGAACGCCTGGGATCAGAAAAGAATGAATTGGAGGAGAAACTTGCAAAGGAATCAAAACTTCGCGCAAGAATCGAGAGACAGCGAGCTTTAGCCTTACAAGAGTCACAGTTTTTAAGAGAGCAGTTGAAGAATTACGACACAGAAGAGTTAACGCTACAACAGGAGAATTATGATCTTCAGAAGGCAACAAGAATTGAAGAGTTGGAGAAATTGGTGGATTCTTATAAAGCTGAAGTGAAAAAGATTGGTAATGATCTGGCAAAGAAAGAAGGAATCGAGTTTACATTCAACTCGCCCCTTCCAAACAAGCGAAAACGGACGTCTGCGTTTGGATATGAAGGAGGACCCTCTTTAACGGCATTATCAGAAATGATGAAAAAGAATAAGCAGTTGAATGACGAAAAAGACACACTCATGAAGGAGCTGGCAATAATAAAAGAAGATGAAAAGTCGCTGCGGAAACAAATTCAAACTCTTTTAGAGGCAAAAGCGGTAAAGGAAAGAATTCTAAGGCTTCGAGATGATCCATTGGCTAAAGATCAATTTGTGAAAAAGCAAATGCTGGATGCACTTCGCAAGGAAAACACAGAGCTCTTAGAAACACTTGCTGAACGGCCCTCAGAGGTTGAAAAGCTTGTTCCTAAATCCGTTCTCGATCGCCTGCAACTAGACATGAAAGAGATGGAGGAGACAATCCGGATAAAAGAAAAAAGGATCCTTAGGTTGCGCGAAATTTTCAGTGCTAAATCTCTAGAGTTTAGAGAAGCAGTTTACTCTTTGCTCGGTTTTAAGTTAGACTTTTTGCCGAGTAATAAGGTACGAGTAACTTGCAAGTTTAGTCCAAATGGTGACAACGATTCATTTATATTTGATCCCGATGCAAAGACCATGAAGATGGCAGGTGGAGGCAGTGATACCGTGCCTTTTGGTGCCTTTGCCGAACAGTGTGATAATCTTGTCACTTTCTGGGTTAAAGAGAGGAGAGAGATACCCTGTTTCCTATCTGCTCTGAATTTGGAACTGTATGAACGAGCCTCGTCGAAAGAAGCTGCATTCTAAGGAAATATTTTACAACTTAATGGTTAAACTATAAATATGTATAATAATCTCTTTTTCATGTTCTCCTTCCTTGATATCTCCAAGATATTCAAGCATTAGATGGAGTTTTTAGCATCTTACCGAAACGCCACGTCTCTTTTCATGTTCCCTCAATTCAAACATAATTTGGACTCCGACAAATAGACAAGCTGATGCAATGACGAAAAACCCTATTCCGTTTGCAGTACTGAACATCTCACGAAACATGTGTTTGATTCCGTCCACTCCAAGACAGAACCCAACTAGGTTGGCGAGCATCATCATCCAGATATTGATCACTGCTCCTATGCCGCAAATATGTCGGTAGAATGGGTTCTTACTCCACTATCCAGAGCGAAGGAAAAAAAGGAAACATAAAATGGTTAGTTAAATAAACAAGCTCGTGAGGAAACGAAGGTATTACATACTTTAGCAGCTGGAAACATATATGTAGCGCCAATTTCAGGAATCAAAAACAGCACAACGAGCCATCCCCAGATCAACAGTTGTAACTGAATGTCATGCCAGATAGCCACAAATGTAAACACGGCAAGTGAATTCAATATAGGATGATTCTTGCCACCAAGAGGTATGTAGATATACCTCACAATCCACTTGTTATAACTACGATGCCAGGCTCTCCAAAAAGAGGTTGCACTGTAGTTATCATTCACACACCGGATCATATTTTCTGGTGGGTCTATTCCATCCAAAAGGGACCAGAACCGAAATATACGCCATGGAATTAAGAGCTGTCAAACAATTTTTTGGTTTGTAAGTTAAGTAAAAATCATTCAAATGCTTCCCGAGACTTACCTTTAGCCATATAATAGTCAGATTGAAGAAACCAATCATACTTATTTGAAATGGCGAATCACCATCCCATGCCTTAGTTTTGGAAACTGCTACAACGTAAAAAAAATGTAGAATGAACTCCATGGTCAAGAGGCACACTAGCAGACGGATAAAGTAGACAAAAATCCGCTCAGGTTTCAGAGAAGGTAGCGTATTGCGGCTCTAAATTTTAAAATACATTAGTGGGGTTTCTGATCGGTTCAAACTGGAGAAATCCACGAACCTGATAAATATAGTCGTTAAAGGTAATAATTGGTCCCGCGATGAACAATGGCGTGTAACCGACATATGCAATATAGTTGAATATGTTATAGTCAGAAAGCGGTAGAGGAGCTTTCAGACGTTGTCTTTCATCCAGAAAACTGGACTTGTCCTTGGCTTTAAACAGATTAGTCTCGGTGAAAGACTGGTTTCCCTCTTCCCCATCTCCTCCGCCAGCACGTCTCCTCGTCAACTGTGGATTTGAAGAAAGTTTACCTTGTTCTTGGCCAGGCAGTGTTTGTTGGTCTTCCAATACAAACTCTTCATTAGGCTGATTGTTATACTTTTCAAGGTAATCGAAGCTGAAACTGAGCATTCGCATGAGAGTAAAGTTGAAAAACACATCCCATCTTTCGATGATTCCTTTGAATCCATCAAGTCCGCTTAAGACAGGGCTGATCTGCGCAAATTGATACTTTCGAAAACGGTCATTTATAAACAATGTGCCTATACCGTAAGTCCAAACTAAAACAGGACCCAAGTATTTTGTTCCAGCAAACTTTTTGCTCAAGACGTAATTTATGAGGAGATGTAAAAGGATTCGTAGGCAGTTCCATCCGTGGGCTGCAAATAAAAAAACAAGGGCAAAGCCAAAGTCAAAAGTGATACGGCGAATTTGACAAAAATTGGCAGCCCTTCGAAGTAACGAATGAACTGATATTAAACCGACAATTGAGAGGAAATTATCCCTAAAGAATCTGTATTGAGAATCCGAGTTATCCTTTATCGAAAGTGAAATTAAAAAAAAAAAAAAGCAGAATTAGAATTATGGCCCTTAGCTCTACACATGGATCTCGCTAAACACTGGGCATACCACTTTCCTTCCTGGAATCCAGCCATTGGAAAGAAGACGTTCAAATCTGGGGTAGTTTGGGTTCGATGCTGAATATCCAACACTCAATGTTAATGACCATGATCAATCTCTCATAATGAAGACACCGAAAATATTAAACGCAAAATTCACTGACAATTTGTAGCATCAAACGCTCCTTTAAACATCATCGGGACAGCAATGAGAAAGATAAGCGCGTAAATCTTGAATTCTAACGTCTTCCATCTAGGAGCGCCGGCCGAAGACATTATCCTCTGTTTCTTCTGCAAATCATCTGGCGCCCTCAGCCTATAATCCAAGGCCTCTAGAGAAAAAAGATGCAAGAAACCCTTCAAGAAACGGTTCATTTCTTGATCAACTGTTTAATGTTGAAGGCTTACACTATTGAATAGGCCATGGTGTTAGTTTCCTAGGTGCACGGATGTTTACCCAATATGGTAGTTTTATGTCTCGATTTCCCTAATGGTCATGTTGAGAGAAAACGAGAAGCAAAAAAGGAAAAGAGCACCATTGGGATGCTTGCACGATATGTCCAAAAAGCTGGTTTCAGTAGAAAGCACTTGATTATTTAGATGTTTTATTAGAGCGGGTTTCTACTGTTATTTTGTCTTTACTGCTTTTACTTACTGTTTCAGGATTCTGAAAGATTATGCTTAAGCACTTCTAGAAGAAAAATTCCACAAGCATACGCTTAGAGACGGCTAGCGATTTTGAACAGATTGCCGTGTCTATCAAGTTATGCTCGGACCGTAGATTATAGGAGAATAGTGTAGGAGTTTGGGGATAACAATCAAAAGTTCTGTTGGAAAAGCACAAGCTGAGGTTCTATCTAGATGTTTCCTGATGGTTTTAGTTATCTACAAGCTTCATAACTGTGTGTTAATTATGCTGAGATTACTATTAGATATATAAAACAAAGCCAAAGAAGGAAGACAATCTGTGGTGGTAAATGCGCTTACTCCTTATTCTCTCTCTGTAAAATCGTTAACTAGTTCTATCTTTTAGATTCATCTGAGGGCTGTGAGCGGCTCTCTGCCAGGGGCCTTTTGCTTTCACAAGGTTGCCATTTGCTCAGGCTTTGCCATTGTGGAGTTTTGGCTCATTGCTCCGTGCTTGTTGTTGTTCTGGGAGAAGGAAAAGTCCGCAAAGACGGGCACT